>QNGE01007471.1:9518-19578 GCA_008508345.1 Paragonimus westermani | reverse complement strand
GTTTAAACAACTAGATTTAGAGACTCAGTTCGAGAACCTTTATGACCAATTGAGTGATCTTCAGCCATCATCAGATTTAAACGTAGAAATGTTCAAGACCAGGTTATTTCAATCTTGCTATCAATACTTTACTAGAAAACCAATAATCAGAAACTTACTGACAAGGGAACATTTATCTTCACTTGCATCTCTAAGGCGAAACGGGGAGATCATAATCTCCAAACCTGATAAAGGCGCAGGAGTCGTCATTCTTGATAAGGCTGACTACTTGAGGAAAATGAACTCGTTATTGGGAGATACAACCAAATTTGTAAAGATAGACAACGAGAAGGATAAAACGATGACCATAGAGAAGGCTTTTACAAAATCGTTGCGTTGCTTGAAACAAATGGGACATGTCGATTCAGGTGGGTTTTCGAAATTCAGACCAGTAGGCCCTGTTATCCCTATACTTTACGGTTTGTCCAAGGTCCACAAATATGAAATACCCTTGCAACCGTCCTTGGACACGAGTAATTCATGCAACTGCAAAATGGCTGGCCGGGATGTTAGAGCCGGTAAGGAGCCACCTAGCAGTCCACCGTTTGGGGGATCCACTCGGATTCGTTAAAATCTTGAAGGAACTAAACGTGTCAAGAAAAAGAATATCTTCGCTTGATGTAAAATCCTTATTCACTAATATCCCGCTCAAGAAACAATCGTGTTTCTGGGCGATTATCTTGAGAACAACTCCATAAATGTGGGACTTCCGGTAAAAGAATTAAAACGGATTTTATACCGTTGTACCTATAATGTTCAGTTTCAAGTTTCCGGTGGACTATATCGACAAGAGGACGGGGTCGCAATGGGGTCACCAATAGGACCACCATTAGCTGATATCCTTATGACAAAGCTTGAAATTGGAGCGCTAGCAACCCAGATTAACTCATTTACTCTTTACAAGCGATATGTAGATGACATTATTTGCATAACGGATGAATCAATAAGCCCTAGAGAAATACTGGAACGGTTCAACTCAGCCCACAGGAATATCCGTTTCACCATGGAGCATGAGTCACCTGTAGGCATCTTGTTCCTAGACGTCTTCCTGTCCGGCCGCTCATATGAGACGGTACAACGGAAAGAACACCGTAAGTTGGGGCGGACCGGACAGTAAAGGAATTTATTTACTTTTGTACGATTAAGAAGGAAAATCAATCTTATCCCATGTATGGTCGATCAAGCGACAGAAACACACTAGTGCGAAACCCTAGAAGAAAAAAACGATTCATATTTCAAGTCCAAGTTGGAAATGGTTATCCTGAAGAGTAAACATATAGCCCTAAAAAAAATAGCAAAAGATACGAAAATCCACACACCGAAAAGAAGAAGTCTGTTCATAATTCATCGCATGTTAAGGGCGTCAAAGCCTCCAGGAATATATGCAACAAACTTAGCAAACTTAGCGTAGCCCTAAGCAAGACCTATTTTGCTGCAAAACTGCGAGTCCAGTTTAATTCCATACCGATTTTGCGCCCTCAGTTGAAAGATGCATTGCCTGTTCAGGTTGCCTCTTACTGTGCATACCATTTTGTTTGTTCCTGTGGAACCAGCTATGTGGGCTGCATGACACGGCGACTAACCGAACGCATTCAGGAGCATCATCCGGTGTAGCTAACTCGGGGCTTGGCAAAATCCTGCTCGTCTTCTATCGATGCACATCTAATGGAGTCCAACCACTCAATTGATCTCAATGACTCATTTCGTCCTACCTATCGCGTACCGGGTTTACAATCAAAACATGTCAAAGAGTGCTTACTGGCAGTCGCGGAAGTCATAGCCATCCGTTTACTCTCCCTCCCACTATGTATTCAAAAACAGTTCGTAAAAACACTGAATCTTCCATGGCCTGGTGTTCACGTCCGGACCGAACAGATTACGTAATCATGACCACTATCTTAGAAGCCGTGTTTGCTTGTTTACCTTAGAACAAAAGGGGTTTTCACTTCATTACCTTTATTCTTAGATATACTACACGATCGGCGAACGGGCAGTGTCTCCGTTTCCTACGGATATGACTCGGCAACTCTTGTGAACCGCTAGGGCATAATAGTTCCCTGGGTATTTGTGGTTGTGTGTGCGCTGACGCTCTGTCGGAACAGGAGCTTTCTTCTCGAAAGCTTTCGCAACGTTGTAGTGGGTGGCAGTGTATCAGAACTTTTAGCCTTTTCTCCCGTATTTTTTGTCTACTGTCCCCTGCTCTCAACCTGGAGGACTGGAAGAATGATTTGTCCCATCTGCACCACAATTGGCGTGCATGACGTGATTGGTTTCTCCGTGTAATCACCCCACCGTCCTATTTAACACAGCAGTCCATCGAGTTGATGGGGCCCTAACCTGATTTTCGCTGAATTAAATACGTTCAATACGTTCAAATACGTTTCAGTGAATGAGTGATTAGTGGGTTCAGATCGAATAACGTGACCATAGATTTGGCTTGTTCGTTCAAAATGAAAGGTAACCGACAAGTACTTTGATACGCGCCAATAAAGCAAGAAGATTTCGCGCCTAATTTATGCATGCACACACTTCTCACTGGTACTCACAGTCCTGCCAATGTTGTTCGTCCCACCGATGTGGGTGATATGCCCGCCGTTCACATTATGATTGTTTTATGATTGATTGGCAGCAAGATCTCAGGAGGGGTTCATGTTGAGGAAGGAAACGGAATTCCTTCACGTCCCATATCTTTGTGAACGTAGTCGTGCTTTGGTATATTTGCAGTTTGTGTATTGCTGGAGTTAACCGGAGTTAACACAATGAAGTGGTTGAAGTTATGTTGAACCGAAGAAGAGTGATATTAGTTTCCGTGTGTGTGAAAGATACATAAGCTGACTGTCTTTTACATAGCTCCCTAACACTTCAATCACACTTCGTGTGCAATACGTGTCCACTAATGTATTGTTTGATTCATCAACTTACTTGGAGTTGGCTCATATATCATCAATACGCCTTTCTGTATGTACCGCGCCGGGATCCAGATGTGACTGTATATTGTCAGCTGAACCATACTGGCATCTGTTCAACGAACAACATAACAAATCTGTTGACTGATAAACGAAATAAACAATCTCGATAAAATTCAACAGTTTTAACAATGTTCTGATTTGCCTCGTCATTACCAAAAATAACGTTTGAGGTTCATTTACTTTGAAAATCACACACAGTTGTCTGCAACTTTTGTATTCATGTGGACTCTTCAAAAGGTCTCTTACGACGACAGGCAATAAACTCTAGTTTCGGTTCTACCAGAGCTTATCATTAATGCATATCATTTCCACTCCGAAGATTTTATTTTTGGTCCGTGTCCTGAAGAACTGCTCGTATTGACCATGACACCTTTGACATCGTATGACACAGCAGATTGTCCGATCATTTCGGGAGGAGAATAAACCGAATCGATCCGAACACTATTCACACGAAATTGTGATCGAACGTTTGGATGACCAGTCGGTTGTGCCTATTGTGAGATTACTAACCTCGTGATTGACACGTTAGTTTCACAAGCACGAGGGCCAGAGTAGAAATTACCGTCCGGACGAGGGGTTGTACTACTGATTAACTCTAATGAGAGCAAGGCTGGAATCCAATGTTTTCCCTCGAAATAGGCTAGTGTTATTAGCCCTACCACCCGTACGGGATCAAAACTTGAGGCGTGACGGTGTACACTCGTTTATGCCACCCAGTAGGGGACCAAAACCCATGACAACATTATTATACGCAGCAACCTTCTTACGTTGTTCCCATAACTGGGTTGTCCAACCCAACCGCATCTTTTTCTACATAAATTGGATCATACTGCTGTGTATGATTAGGATGTAGCAGTAGGCAAATCTTACCAACGGATGACAGAGGACCTTGGACACTTTTGCATAAATGCCGTCTTGAGATGTAGCACACGAATGAAATGAATAAGAGTTGTTCTCTTTTTGCTGTGGTACCGTTACACGACTGCTTGGTTGACGAAAGTTCCTTGGCCTTGCAACATCATATTGGATGTCACCGTTCAAAAACTTACGCAATCGCAGAGATCTCGTGAGTTATAATGAGCACAGTTGGATAAGAGGAGTGAGATTACATTTGCATTCACCACTCGTATCTTGTGGAAGGGTGACTGCGACCGTTTGGTTTGTCTAGGTCACAGTTGTCGGATAGTTGCCAGTCTTCAGCTACTCGGGCAGCTGACGCCACACTGGAAATACACTGGAAATATTCATAACACGCCTGATTGATTGAAATCTTGAATCACCGACATCAGGCGTCTAACTGTTTGTGTCCATTTTCTGCTCAAATGAAATTCTCGTATCTATCTGACTGTGCTATTGTACTATCATTTATGCAACGAGTTAAGATAGTGAAGTTGGTCATGGAGGCTAGTGACCAACTTGCTTAGGTTAGCTTACTACAATTTTTTTGGATCTTTTGGATCGATCAGATATATGAGTCTATGAAATGTCGTCCTTACTTTCGACTATTGCTGCCACGTCATTGAACTTACTCCAATCTTACAAAATGATCCTGCCGATACTGGAATTGGCCTCTTTCTACGGCGTTTATAGAGTGATTGTGTCAGTGGATGTATTCCTTTGCAGTACAGTCGCTCTATTCATTTTGAGGCAATCAAACGTTTAGCGTTGCTGTACATTTTGTTGGATACTGGAGACTTACTACAATAATTTCTGGCCCCATCGAAGCTTCCGTCAACCATGACCTATTGGTGAACATCGGATTTGAGTTTCGTCGTTGATCTTGGCCGTGCAAACTCTTTGGAGCCTTCAGATTTGAACTTAACTAACGTCTGTTCTACTTCTGTGTATACAATGAAATCGTATGGTCCAATCATCATCGTGATGTGGACTAGAAGTGGAACAGGAATCTCTCTGATGTCGGCCTTCCCAGATTTGTTAGAGAAAAATCATTGGGACAAGAGGGTTCATGGCCCACATTCCAACTGTTGTATCCAAACCGGCGCAGCCTCCAATACTGTCCCAACAGATACCGCAGGCATGGTTTGTCAAGTAAGATTCTTGGTCATGATAGCCAACTCTTATCAGAATGAAAGTGTGGCCTACGGATGACATTCTGCAAATTGAGATGCTCATTGATACACAAGTGACTATGCGGAGAAGGCGACAAATATGTGAATTCGTACTTCTTTACTCCATGTCAATCTGTACCTTCCGGCATGCGACTGAGCTAGTCAACGGCTGAATTAGTGTTTGGTTCTGAATGGTTCAACGTACGGTTCTCACCCTGCTTCTATTGCCCTTGCATTTCGAATCAAAACACAGATATGCTAGGTGTTTGACGCTTGTTCATACTCTGGTTTCAACGTTTCTCTTTTGATGATCGCGCGATTTAGCCAACTAAAAATGCTTGCATGTAATGGATAAAATCCTCTTTTGATTATGTGGACCTTTTCTCTGGAACAGTAAGAGCTAGAGAAATTGAAACTTCCACAGCAATCGGTAGGGAAATGAGGTAATTGGCACTTCGATCTACTTGATTTGCAGCTAGAAACGACATTATTCAGGGTTGTGAGCACACCTGATCAAATATGGAGCACCCGGACCAAAGTCTTCTCTGAAAAATTATGTCCCGTCGACGGAGATGAACAAATTCAGAGAATCTGATAAAGTTTGTTCCATTAGACCAACTATGTGAATACTCCAATGCTTCTAGAGTCAACGCTGCAGGCGCCATATTGGGACGATAATTGCGAACCGATGTTACGGTCTTGCTAAACGTTCAATCAAGAAGCTCAAAAAATATCACGTGAGTGTAACAGGAGTACCACAGAGTGTGAGACTATTACACTCAGCAAACAAAAATCTTTTGTTGAAGCGAGGATGTTATTAGGATTTCAGTAACTCGAACCATACATATGGCCGGTGGGAAACGTTGTTGGTCGAATAAAGGTAAACCAAACTCAAAAGAATTCCAAAGTTCTTGCTCTCTCGGAGAACCTTTATAAAGTGAGTCAAGTCGGAAACAACACAGCACGCGAGCCTCATAGTAGGTAATCGTCGAACGCGAATATGTGGTGGGTTTGATTTGCAGTGTGTAAAACGGCTACTAACAAAGTGGAACAGATTATGAGTCAGTTGTGGTTGCATCGTGAACCCCAGATGTGAGTAGAACTGAACCCAACATTGTTGGTCTGTATGCGAGCGCAAGATTGTGGCGAAGCTTTTATGCTGTTTTGATCCAGAGGACTGTGGTGGCTAGGTGGCCCGCCTTTCTAGGTTCAGCTATATCAGATAGGCCAAAGAAGATTAACCACTCAAAAGTAGTTATGCTTCCAGATATATGTGTCACAAAAATACAGTGAAAATCCGAGATCTCTTTTTGCCATAATTGTCACTTCAGAAAACTGTGACTTCTATAGGCTGCATCGGAACGTTGGCTCTTAAACTAAACCCAGCAGCCGACTACATTCGAATCAAAGCCATAAGTGTTTCAAGTATTCAAACCACGCGCCTCCTGTTATTTGCTAATGCTACATGTTACACGAGGCTTGTTGGTCACCGCATCCAGCTGGAACAATGTTTCAAGCTACTTTCCATCGTACTGATGAGTAGTCGGGGATTTGGTTTGTTTTCCAGTTGACCATCACTCACATTTGATCGCAGCCTTCGCATTCAGATAGACCAGGTTGCAGCCAGCCTGTTTCGAGAAGAAGCACTAAACTCAAGTTTCGCTCTCATTAGAGCTCGTCAGTAGTGCATATGGTTGCCACGGCCGCGATTTCAACTGCGGCCATTCGAGTGATCAGGCAACCGTGTTCACCACTGCGCCATTCGCCTCACATTAGGCACGACCGAATTATCAAATGTGAACGCTCAACCACTCTCGCTTGTGATCAATGATCAGGTCGCCCAGCTACATCCGGTGTCATTTGCAAAAGCGAAGCATTATCAGCCGCTTTACAAGAACTGACTTCTACTTGTTTGTTTGAGTCTACCAACTGTTCTGAGTGGGTTCACCTCACAGTTACAGTGTTGTGAAAAGGAAGGACGTTTGCATGTGAACTGACTCAAACGAGCCTAACGCTAAACTTAGAAGCTGAAAGAAGTTTCCATGTTCTGTCAATCTAGCTGTAGATCGGCAATCACGGACACTACGAGTTATTGAATATTAACTAATCAATGACTTCCTTTCGGATTTTTCCAATTAACTTGACAGTTTATCATTCAGTGCTTTGCTTGCGATTTCGTTAATGTGGTATAAGCGATTTCTCACATATGTGGCTCACGGGTTATTTTATAAATTGTCTTCTTACTATGCAGGTCAACGCTGCACTTTCTGTTTGATGCTACGTGTGCAAAGTGGTGCAATATGGTTTCATATTAAGAACACTGTCGCCCGTCATATCCTTGCTCGGTATCCCGCTGATGATATGCTGCTCGATGAAGTCATTTGCTGATTCGTGACAGTAGAACTGAGAGCGTGCTGCCGCAGCGAATCCAGATGTTCTGTGACACTGTGTGACTTGCAAACTTAGTTAATGTGAAAAATTTGAATCGCATTGATTGAAGTATATGTCGTGAGGTGTTGTTTTTAAAGTTACGTAGCAAAATCTCACTGTAAATGACCTGTTGACAGAATAAATACTAAAACTTTACCAGTGAGTTACTCCAAAACTACTTTTGAAAAAATTTTCTGACTCACTGCTGTCTGTGGTAGCATATTCGTAGTGATCTTTCATTACGGAACGTAACTGGACGGGGTCAGTAGACGTTGATATCTTGTGAGTTCAATGAAACCAAGAATGTATAAAAAATGTGTGGCGCATTGCGGCGCATTTGTACCTCTTAGTGGATTTCAAGTCCGAGTTATATCATTATCTAACCATTTTCTTGGGACTGGGTATCTAGGCTTGAAGTGGGTTTTTCTAATTGCTCCTGGTCCATATTTCTATTGCAGTGGTTACGGTGCGCATCCTAGACTTCGTTAAAGGAGACTATCATTTTTATACCCCGTCATCCCTTATAATCCTCAGTCGACGCAACTAACAACGCATTTGATTTAAACGCAGCCCGTCCGTTACTCAACTGTAAACGTGGTTAGATTTCTGGTTACGCTAANCGATACTGGAATTGGCCTCTTTCTACGGCGTTTATAGAGTGATTGTGTCAGTGGATGTATTCGTTTGCAGTACAGTCGCTCTATTCATTTTGAGGCAATCAAACGTTTAGGTTTGCTTTCTAGGTGTACTGTACATTTTGTTGTATACTTCATACTTTCTGCACCAAACCTCTTAACTAATTTGTTGGTGCATTTTTACATTCTGTGTCCGTTGCTCTTCTCAATATACATAAACGATCTGTGCGACGTTGTTTCACATTGGAAGCCCTTTCTGTTTGCTGACGATATCAAAATCGTTTGCACATTCCGCCAGGGCAGTAGTATCAATTTCTGTCTACGATATATTCGACAGGACCTGGCGTCCTTGCAGTTGTGTTGCAGAACTTGGCTGATGTCGTTCTCAGCAGACAAATCGAACATCCTCTTTTATGGTTGTAAATTACCCCATGGCTCCATCTCACTAGATGGTTGTAATATTGATACAGCCACTCCGGTCAGAGATCTAGGAATACGGTACTCACACTCCTTCAATTTCTCTGAACAGGTATGCTTCCAGGTTGCAAAAACTAAAAGAACAATAGGCTGCATCAAAACGGCGTTCAGCCTACCAGCTTCGAAGCTGACGCTCTACAAAATGTGTGCTCGGCCTCAAGTAGAATATTGGACTTGGTCTACTGCGCGCTCATCAAACCTTTCGACACCCAACATTATTCCATTGACATGTTTTCTGATGTATATACAATGCTCAAATTGCTATGAAATGTGCAGTCGGCACTTAACAATAAGTCCAACAGAACGATGTCATGTGGGTTTTAGTTGTCACGCACATTACATGCGGCCCTCCAAACCGTTGACTCAATTCTCTGTTTATCCGAATAAATATCCAGTGCATAGTAAAATACCACAACAAACCCCAGCAAACACATGGCCGACTCCTAGGTGTTGGCCAACATCTGGCCAGCAGTCGGCCACACAGTAAGCGAATCAGAATGGAATAAAGAGTCATGATGGACATGCTCATTTAGTTTGTTAAACGCATTTTAAAAAAATTCTCCAGCATATTCTCATGTTGTAACTATATCATTGTTTGGAATATCGATTATCGTCATTTTGTGCACGTTTGTTTTAATGGATGGCTTCGACAGACGCGCGTTCGCAGTTACATTTATGTCGTGCACGGCGAGTGCAGTTGTGTTGTGTCTCTTGCAATGTGTCGTCACGTACAGTTTTGTTAAAAGTCTTGTGAACAATGTCATTTGTATTGCATGTTTTCTGTTTGATTACAGTAGGCTTATTAGCGATCATTTACTTACACTTATATCACGGAAATTGCGGGGATTGTTTTCACTAGTTGTTACAATTAAAATGAGTGCAGTGAAAGGATGATACAGCAGATGGACTAGTAACAGGCGTATCAGACGTGAAAGGAATAAGGTACGCGCGCTGGGTAAGAAGTATGCATCGTGTTTGGTTAAAGAAGACAGCATAGGACCGACAACCTTAGTGCAGCTTGCAGGTTAGACATTGCATATCTTATCAATTTTTTACTGCAGAAATGTCTAACGAACATACTGCAAGTTGAAATTGCAGATGTGTCACGTTGTTGAGTTTTTGAAAGCAAGGAAGGTTGTGATTCTTAGCCATGCTTGGCTGCTGGGGGACTCCAATGCTGCTTGGCCAACGATGAAACATACAGAAGCCACGAAGTTTTTACTAACTCACACATTGCCATTTGTGGGTAACTTCGAGTTACATGAAGTTCGCATTTCGAAGACCACCGGTAAGTTAAATTACGTCGTTTCATTGTGGTGAAAGAGAACTATCAGGAGGCACGATTATACGAGCGGCGGGCTGAACGTGAATCGGAGTTTACTTCCACAGATGCCACGTACGCTGCCTTGCCAGCATACAAGAGGAGAAACAGGTGAGTGTT
>QNGE01007470.1:0-18381 GCA_008508345.1 Paragonimus westermani | reverse complement strand
CCTTCTTCCTGATACGGAAGACAGCAGTGCCGCAACTATAAAAATAGTTCTGCTGTATGCCCATAGGATCGTGCCTCACTGCCTAAGCACTCCTACGCGGTCAGCAGTGCGACATACAATCCTATGAGTGTAACTGCTTTTCGTCTGACTGCTCCCCTTTGGCCTGTCTGACAAGGTTGCACCTGGAAGGACCAGAGTCCTAGTCAGCATAGCCCGCCGGATCAAAACAGTACACAAGCCCGACCACCACGTCAAGGTAGCAGTATAGGTCGGGATGATGCCAATACATCAACCCGAGTCCTAAATAAATAGAACTGAAACATTAGGGCAGATGAAAACCAACCGTCGATTCTCCCAAAAAGTTAGGGCGGAGGTCACCGATCTATTGCGTCAAAAACACGCTGCTGTGTTCCGAGATAAACTAGGAAGACGAACTAAGGCGGAAAACAGTTTACCCTTACGCCCAGAATCAGGACTCATTTTCCGTTCAAAGAACCCAGTTTCGTTTACCGCATTATCCATCGTGGACAAGAAGGTGAACCGGCTACATGAGCCAGGAATGTTTCAACTAGTTAACTACTTGGCGTGGGCAGCGCCCGTTGTGGTGGTCAAGAAAATAAACCGTACAGTCCGTATCAATGCCGACTTCCCTACGGGTCTAGAAGACACATCGGATTGTGGTGAAAATCTACTCGATTCACCGCCTATCCAAATCCCGACATAACAGAAGATCTGACAAACGGCCAATCCAAATGTCACGTTTAAAATACCACATCAGGATTGGACTAATAGTCTCAATGTTATGCCTTCCGTTATTCCCCAATTTATTTGTTCCGTATTGCATCAAATAACTTACCGTTTGTGACTTTCCATGTGCTAATACGATCACTCAATGACTTGTAATTTCTTTAGTACTGTTTTATATCCATAAATTCGGCTTCTCGTCTCATGAATAACAAATGCTTACTGCTACCAGTACTAGGTTTTCTCCTTATTACGTGCGTGGGAGGTTTCAAGTAAAGCACGACTTCTAGGGCTATTCAAAGTCTCCAATTCTGAATATCACATTGGACACTGATCAATATCGGCTACTCTTCCCAGAGGATCCATTTGCGGAGCTTTATGGTTAGACTTGTTTTGTCAAACTGGATCTCGCTGAAGTCTACCTACAAGTGGAAGTTGCCGAGGAGTCCAAGGAATCTCTGATAATCAACATTCATCGATACTTGTTCCAGCACAACCAACCACCACTGAGCGTAAAGACGGCTCGAACTGTTCCAGTAGGTAATGCACACGATGCTCACCAGTGCCATTATGACAAGCGTTTGCGTCAAACCCGATGTCAGCTGCATCTTCTAGGGAATTATTTGTGCTCCCTCTATGACATCTACAATGGTTCAAGAAGCATCCGAGCGTGGTCACATATTCCAGAAGGTCACTGAATACCATCACACACGGTAGCCGAAGTCTGGACTCTACGCAGACCTCCAGCGGCTCGCACAACGTCGTAACTCCCAAAGATTGCACGCTTTTCGACGAACGAGTAGTCATGTCAAACGAACTTCGTGGCGGTGTAACCCGACAACTTCATGCCGGATACCTGGCGGTCAATCGAATGGAGGCTCTTACATGCAACTACATCTGATGATTCGAAATGGGCGGTGAGATGGAGAATCAGGCAAACACACGTTCAAAGTGTGCAGTGGTGTTAAGATTAAGATGCAATACACTGATGCATTCTTGGTCCTTCTAAGCGACTCTATGATCAAGGATACACGTCGATATCGTGGGACCAGCGGAAGTTCAAAACTTCTTGAATATCTTGGACTCCTACATTAAATGGTTTAAACCTACTGTGCTGCGCTACACTACATTGCAGGCGACAATTTAGCAGCTGTGTCAAATATTCCGTCCATTTGGGCGCCCAGAAACCCTTAAAATGGATGAAGGCAAGCATTTTACGTCACAACTTTTCGAGGACTTCCGTCCAAAAAACGGTATCAACCACATCAGATCGCCAACGGTCAATCTCCCGTCACACGACCAGGCGGGAAGATTTTTGGGCACGTTCAGGTGGGTGCAACGGAAATAAAAAAATCCCCAGAGCAACTCCTCATTAAGTAAACCGAATATACCTCGCAGAAGCGGTGTCTAAACGAAAGCCATCACTATTTATGAACGTCACCCGACCTAGTGTATCATCAGAGCCCGTCAAGAACGAGAAAATGGAGGAACAGTTCCGAAGGCAACATGGCGCGAAATCACAGACATTCAAGCCCAAGGATACATTACCGGCCTGAGACCGCCATAACAGCCAGGTTAAATGGACACTCAGACGGATTCTCAGATGGCGCGTAAACCTGATCTACGAAGTGAAAATTGGTGGGCAGGCCTAGGTGCACCACGCAAACCAGTTAAGGTTAACAAGCCCGGAGCAGAAACTATCTTGAGATATTGTTCGGTGAAGTTGGCGCCCAGAACAGCCCTGACGGTCCGATGTCGAAGGTGTCTTGGGCTGGGAATTTCGCGAATTAGGGATCCAAACGTTATGGCCTTGCGGACGCAACACAGAAAGTGGACATTACTTCGTAGGCACAGCACTGAATACAAAATTCGCAACAAGCAAACCGGCTAATGCGATCAATCAAACTGTTTTCCAGTGAGCTCCAACACTTCGAACAAGTGTCCCGACCAAACAATCTGAACCCCAACCAGTTGAAAACGACCCTCAAATTAAGATACGGCAATGAAGGACAACAGAGAAGACAAGAACAGCAGTCTACTGAAAACTTACGTAAGCACCTTAACCTCCGACCTGACACGACCAGCAAAATTGCTGTTCTATTTGTGTAAAATTGGAATCGTGAATGCCACGTGAAGACGGGAATAATTAGCCAAATAAACAGGAAATCTCATGAGCGGCATAAAATATAGTCAATCTGACATCAGGTTCGTGTCCCTAGTGTTAGACCCAACCTACCCGTAATAAGGGCGCCTGTTCAACATACACGGGTACATGTGCACCTCTATAACAAACGCGAATGTTCCACGCCAACAGCAGCGCAAACGAATCTGGCTAAGTCACCATACGCTTTCTTTAGACTCAGTCTTATGCTGAAGACGGGCAAAGTTCACGTCCGCGGACTTCCAGAGGAATTACGATTATTGACAATAGCAGTAGGTGAAAAACCTTTGACAGCTGCGCGGGCAATTTCATGAAGTGCTCTGTAGTCTTCATCGAATGGCTGACCAGTTGCGAGAATGTTCCCCCCATATTTGCCAGTGTAATGAGACAGTAAAGCGTCCGATATGAAGCTTGCAAATATTCATTGAGATTTTTATTTGGGAACGATGATGGCAAGCTATCTAGCGTTACCGCACAAAAATGGCAGCGCAGCTCACTTCCCATAACGTTTCAAACTCGACTACAAATGCTGGTGGCGGCTAGGTCATTCTATATATTATCAGTTTCGCCAGGTGAACAGAGATGCGCAAGACCACAAGTCGCGTATCCATAAACTCGCACGTGCTGTTTTGAGTGTTTAAATCAAATTTGATTAGAGTATCATTCTATTTCGAATCATCCAGCGACCGCCCGGCAGTCGTAAGCAAATTAGTTGAAAACGAAACACAGTAAACATGAAGAAAATCACACGATGGTTTACTACCCGTTATAACGACCCTAGCAATTGGTATAGCCAAGTACGCCGGTCTAGGTTGAAATGAACCACTTGCAGAATATTGACAACTAGGTCACTCAAGCTACCCCAGTGGTAGCGACGTTCACCCTCAAACACAGAGGTGTGGGCTCCCTTATAGCAGTTACTTCGTCTGTTCCCTTCTAGGTTTAAACAATCCGACGGTATATAGTCTTTAGTTGACTCAGGATGATAAAACGTGTTACGGCACGAAGAGTGAAAAAAATTCCCTGAACATAACGGACTAGCACATTAGATAGCCGACTTTTCAGAGGAACAACAATGCACTACAGTATTAGGACACAGACAAACAGACGTGTGAGCTCCCGTTAACGACCTACTTGTTGTTTTAACTGATGCTCGGAAGCCTCGAAGTCCTTCTCCCTGAGCTTGTGTTCTTCGGAATCCTCCGCTATTTTAGCATTCAGATGAGCGACTTGTCTCTCGAGCGCCATAAGACAATCGTTCCATCGCGTCTTCACCTCCGCCAAATGAGCACGCATTGTCTCCAGTCTAGAGGTGAGTAGGCTACGCTGTAATAGTAGGTGTGCAACGGTAAAAAAAAAAAGCCATGACAACAACGTTGAAAGCAAATAATCCGGAACCTGCGGTACAAACATTACCACTAAATGCTGCAACACGAAATCGACTTGAAGTTCACAACGGTACGAACGTTGAGGAAGTACTACCCTGGTAGTAGCCAGAAAGATTGAATAGTCGGAACATAGCATATGAGTTGGAATGTTACCGTCGTGAACAGATGGGAACATGCGACTGTTAGATGCATAATCGTTAGGATCATGAGCTGCTTACTTCGCTCAACTTCGAGCCAACAAGCTTACCAGCAAATAACAACATCACGAGAACAAGTATAGACACTACGAGCTATCGGCTTTCGGTTCAGGTTTCAAGCCTGCAATTGTGTCGTTTTCTCAATCAAAAGAACTTGCCGCAAACTGCTCTCAGAACTAGCCGGTTTCGAGAAAACGTGCTAGCAACTCTCACTGAACACGGCAGCATCATAAACTTGTAAATTTTACAAGACTGGAGTAGTTGCGGTTACCACAGCAACGATAAAATTTCAGCTGCGCAAAAAAGATACTACTTTGAAAGATTTCCCAAACACACTTCAAACGTCCTTACAATATGCATTCCGACCATTGCCCTTTTGAAGGGTAATGAACGATCGGGATAAATAATCTCATGCGAACAATGAACCACAACTGATTGTGCTCGATGTTCACGCTACCCAACGGTCTCAATGGAGTATGATACTTTTCCTATCGACTACAATATGAAAAACTCACTTCTCTCAACAAAACAGTTAGCTGAGCTGGAGAGGTTACATCACCAGCAGCCGGCTGAGGACGGATATCACCACCATCTGGGATGGACAGCGAGGTAACTAAATCCACGGTGTCCTCCGTAGACCGTAGGCTATCCTCAACGGATGTGGAGTAAGTGTCATAATCTAGCGTTTGTTCCTCATTTGCTGGTGTACTACTGGTGGAGATGACACGCAGGCGTTCTTCCAGCAAGCTTATTTGGTCTTTCAGCAGGAATTCCCGAGTCTCAAACTCCGAGCTGGCACTGTTCCATTTGAATCGTAGCAATTCTAATTCCTGATTAGCTTCACTGGCGCGGGCTGTCTGTTGGGCGAGGTCAGCTTGCCACTGACCACGATCTTTTGTAATCTGCGGAAGGTAGAATGTTAATTTAAATGAAAACTACCGTGATAAATATTTCAAATATGTCAATCAGAAGCGCATGTGTAGCTATCACAATGAGCAATCACAAAACGGAGTGTTTACCGTACACATCTCACCAACCAAGGGGTCAACTGTGGGAGCCGAAAAAATGCATTACGTACCCATAAACAATGCGAATTAGGGAAAGCATGCTGCTCTTTGGATAACTACTATTTCAAAACATCAGTGTCCTCATCGTGTAACACGTGTGGTCGGAGTATCACACACGATTGGTCGGGTTACATTTTATTACGAGCATACATAACACATTGACAGGTGCCTCAATGACCCCAAGACCTGACTGAGCAGGATGCCACCGGTTTTACACACCGAACGATGTCCACTGCGGATAAGACTTGAATCGAAAATCACTCAAGACTGAAACTCGTTGTGAAACCCTGCGTCTATTTTAAACAATATTCAAATACCCGTGCATTGTGGATGAATATGGAGGCTACAAAACAGCGTGAGACATGATGACTACAGAAAGGAAGCTGTGGGACAGACCACATTGAACTTGGCTATGAAACTGCAAAAAATGAAGGGAAGATAGGCCTAGTTTGGAAATGTAAAACGAAGTAACGTCTGAAAGGAAGACATCGATAAAGGAAGAGCCAGTTGTGTAACCGAAATTCAGACGAATGAGTGAGCTTGACAGATTAAAGCTCGCAGAGTGGAACTTAAACAGGTGACTTGTGCACCACGAGGACCTGACGGCTGGCCATTATCAAGATCCCAAAACCCAAGTTAAGTTTGTAATCCATACACCGTTCATAATATCAACAACTGAAGCCTCCATAATCCACCCAGTTAGCATACCAACAGCTGATGATTCCCTTCAGTTCACAAGCACTCAAGTTCAAAATGTCCATCAGTTCTAAATCTCGGGAATTCATAATTCTAGCAAAACGAAAACCCGGCAAGTAAGCCGCACGACAAAATAGAAGCTTGAAAAGTAAAGTAGAACGGATGCATTATTTATTTTACTAAAGAGAAACGGCAGGAGAAATACAACAAATAATCGGTAGAAAAAAGAGTTGCAGACGTTCAGTCACAACAGCAGCAGTTGATTCTTGAACACAATCGTCAATCCCAACTTCTACAAATGATGCCGTTCGCCTGACAATCTGGTCGTTGCCTACAGTCTGTGACAGTAGAATATTCTGCATTCGCAACACCAGTGATAAATACCATAAATATTTGTCTTTCGCAAATGAACAGCCACAAACATTCCTTTTATAGTTCGCTTTCTGAGGCACAAGTTCCCAAAGTTGTAGTACGACCCTAGAAGGCAACTACTACTGACAAAAGCAATCTGAGTTTACACTTGCAGTCCACTCAAGGCCGTCCAAATGTTTGACGTCCACCCAACCTCAGTATCAGTTATCTAATGTATGCGTGTATATGAACAAATTCTGCTTGGATACACGGCCGGCCCACCCCAGGATAAGCCAAAGATAATTACAACAGAAGTAGGGCATAATAAAAAACAGAACACAAATATTCATCAAGGGCCTAATGATAATTCTGATAAATGCGTTGGTGCCAATCAGTTGCGGCTTGCGATTACTGGCATACACACACACACACAATCTGGGCCATAGATTAATGTGTGTCAAGTGTTTTCAGCGTTTCGATACAATTAGTGTAATTTGTCAAGATAATTTATGCTGTGGTATTTGCATGAGCAAATTACTTGTCAGTGTATATTCACCATCACAACAGTACCGACAGGAGGCCAGCAGCCGGGGTTTTGATTACTGTCATGTGGGAGTTCCTCCCAATGACGTCGTTAATAGACGGAATTCCAAACTATTAGGATCATGAACTGTGAGGATTTTTACTATGGGATTCCCAATGTCGACGTTATGATACAGATCCGTCCACGACCATCGCAGTTTAGTACATTTCCTAGTTCAATGACTCAAACGATTCCGGAAACGAGCGAACCTACTTTTTTATATATTCTTTATATATATATATATATTCTTTTAAAACCGGTCAACAGAGTCAAGTGTAGACACTGTAAACTTCCTCTAACCTTTACAGTTTCGACGACTTGTATACAGGCTGGATAGAGACGGATCAGCTAAACATAGACAGGAGCCATCGCGGCAACCATGCTCAAATCCAAGATGATGTAAGTTGTGGACGATATCGTTACGATTCGGTCATTGCGAAGGTACCTGAGTGAGAAAATCTTTTGAGCTGGGCAAGGATGAAACCCATTATCGTGTGTTCGGTAATCCACGACACCAAAGTTGAACTACATTACCTGGATTCTTGGTATTTCACGTGGATGACCACTACAGAATGTGTACAACTCCCGAAGAATACACATTAACGGAAGACAGGTGGCAGTACTGGTATTCCATGGTGAATTTCGTAACTCGTTACCATCCATTTTCAAGTGCGCCAACTGTCGATCTAAAGAACTCGCCCCTTCTGAAAAATCTTTGACCTAATCGAAGCATGAGGCAGTAAAAGAGGTGAATGGCAACCATAAGAACGTACCTTATTACGTTGAGCTATTTAGTTATGAAGCAGTTTATGTACGTTGGTGTTTAAGATGCCTTCAAGAGTCCTTTTTAGATGTAGATAGTCATGGAGTGTCATGCTAACAGGGAAGATTGACCACATCTCTATTGTTTGGTACCGACGTCCCATTGAAGCAACCAGGATACAAAAAAGCGACCAACGATTTCGTTTCACCGTATATGCGAAGATTTTTACAAGCGTGACGAAAACAGGATAAGGGTTTATAGGTACTGTCTTAGCACACACAGACAAGATAACAAGTGCCTCCAGTGTTGACAACAGTTGCGCGTTGATAGGTTTGTATTAGGTTTGACGAACCCTACAGGTGGCTCGGAGTGTCTTAGCCAGCCTTACTTGATGGTCAGTGTTCGACGATGTTGTCGAATCGTCGCAGATCCATTTCGTAAGTTGTTCATGAATCTTTCCCGACAGCTATATTACAGTGTGCCAATGTAACCGGCTTGAAACCAACAGATAAGAGAATAAAAATAAAATGACAAACAAAACCTAGCAATTACTGATGAGTAGTCGGGGATTTGGTTTATTTTCAAGTTGACCATCATTTACATTTGATCGCAGCGTTCGCATTCAGATAGACCTTCCAGCCAGCCTCTTTTCGATCAAATGTGAGTGATGGTCAACTTGAAAAAAACCTAGGAAAGCTATTTTCGGGTGTGGCACCAACATCGGACAACTATTGAACGATAAGACGGCAATTACCGCAAGGCACTTTCGACCCCATTCAAAATTCGATTATTGACAGTCCCACTGATATCTTTGCTCCTGTTTGAGAGAACGATAGAAACACTTTTTAATCCACTGGCTGGGTGACTTCATTCACCATTTACGACTGCGTGTTTCTACCTAGGAGCTTTTGAGAATATCCATTTTGGATTTCGATGTATAGCAGATCTTGTGTGCAAATCTTATGAGACCTGTTGATTAAGCAGCAAACCACGTTTCGCCTGTATTTCGGAGACACAAAGCCGTGGAAGTGCGTGCACATGCCAAATAACGATTTTCTTATCAATCGACCCTTGGAGTGATCCATTCATTCTACAAAACAAAGCACTATCTAGAAGAAATAATTCATTGTTCTTTCCTACTTCTGTGGTGAATCTACTGTTGGAACGCGCAAAACTGAGATCACGTAACAGAATTCGACAGCATCGATATCGCAGACAGCATAAAATACATAATTTACATAGTAGCTTTAGATACTGCGGTTACCAATGGGGTGACAAGGTTCCTTCGTCTACAGTTTTGTCATGAACAGGCCGACGAGCGATCGATCGGCCATTCCATCTTTCTGCCTGTAGGCATCCTTATTGAATCTAAACTCGGTGGTTAGGGTACGGAAGGATGATGAGTCTCTCCGTTTGTCGAAGGGAATGCCGACTTCCATTTAACCATTCCTAATAGAAGTGTACAGGTAATTAACAGTTCCCTAAACAGTAGGTTAATGAATAGGTGGACTCAGTCTAGTTAGTGTGAACGATACCGTGATTCTTGGTATTCACTGAATCAACCGCGTCGACGAAATCGAAAATGTTTTTTTAAACTGAACGGATTCAGTCGCGATTTGAGTTGATTTAATATCGTCATTAACCAGATCTAAGTCCTCATATGATGAGATGTACACTTCTTTGTGAACGTTAAGGAGGGGCGATGAATGACTATTCCTGTTGGTTCGATTGGTTCTGATTGTTTTAGCCCCTGAAGTGATTTGGATGGTATTCTCATTAGGGCTGTACTTTTGCCCTTATCTTTTTGGGGTACGTGTGGCATCCACATATTCAACAGCACTCTCACGCTCCTCCAGTATATTGTGGTCCGCCCCAAGCCTGTGATTTTCAACGACCCATTTGACTTGCCCTGATTTTCACATTACTATTTGCAGATACCTAAAGTGATTGGAAGTGTGATGAGAATGACCGAAAAAAGCCATTTGTACGAAAGGCTCATGAACTCTAGGAAAGTCGGGGAGGGCTAAAACTGCCGCGACATTGAGCGCAACCAGATGCTATCTCACACGTCTGACAGGCTGCCTACGTCGAGTAGCAGAAGGAGTTGATCAGAGTCCCAACTTGCATTGGTCAATATGGGTTCAATCACTGGAAACCGAATGCACATTTGGCTGACTTTCGTCCTCACTGCCTCTTTCTCACTTAGGTACAACTAACCAGTCGCGCACACCCAGATGGGATCATGCGATGGAAGACCATACGCAGTTTGTATCAAGATGTGGGAATATTCTCTTACCTCTTCAAATGAGTTGGATCATATCCCAACGCAGGAAATTACAATCCTACGTTGAGAGGAAGAAAACCAAGCAAAACACCCTCAACTAATACTGTAATCAGTGTATCTAATTGTAACAGAAGCATCCCGCAAACGTCTGTTGTTAGTCTGAAAAAACGATAAAGAATGGGCATATTCTACCCTCTGATGGTAACATGCACATCACAAAACAGATCTAAACAGCGTGCGATGTGAGAAGACGTCAGATTTTTTAGAATCCCTTGAGTAGGAGGCACAGAGAGGATGGATATCAACCAAACAACGTAGAAACACACAGGCTAACCGAAGACAATTGATCCGTTAAAGATGCAATCTGCCGACACATTTCTTCTTTCTCCGCGTGGATTTCAGCCAGTTCCCTCAAATGACCTGAGCAGGATTCTTGGATTTGGGCCCTACAAGGAAACGAAACCGATCATCCTGATCAAATTCAGAGAGAACACTAGCGAACGAAACGGATTTGAACCACAAAAGTATGTGAAGTGTTAAAAACGCTAGCGGCTAGATAAAATCATTTGAATAGGGAATAGTCGCTAAACAACTAGTCGCCAGCCGAAAACATCCAGCGGTAAGTGGGAACTAAGGGGAAATGAGTGCGGGTAAGGTCACGTGAAGACATCAAAACCGGTGGGAGCCGGTTGCCTGTTAGTCTAATCTACGTTTTGTGAACCACGAAATCAGCAGATTCAGCAAGCGTCACAGAGAGAATGTCACCACGTGATTCATCCTGACAAACTTCCCCTAAAGATAACCCATCCAGTGAGTAATTCACTTCTGGACGGTTTAGCTTACCTTGTTATCACCGGCTCAAGTAATTTCGAAATAACTGAGCATACACTTCAACTGTTGCAGCAGCTCCATAGTCGAGCAAAAACACTTAAAGGTTGACTCGATGTGGCGAGAGGGAAGTAAATCTTCAGAAGGATACATATACGCCGTCAGCGTTAACTGTGAATCAATCCTATAGAAACTAAGCCGAAAAATGAACTATTATGTGTTGCGACAAAGTAAAGTGCTGGTACTGCGCAATTTTCGTGTCGGAAACAGTATCCACAAGTGCATCCACAGCAGATTTCTCAAAGCCTATCATAATACTTTCTGCAGCACAATCGTCACTCCAAATGAGCTAAAGTAGTAATAGCCGCATATCATGATGCGCCTATCGATGCGCAAATCACAGGCATATAAATGTGCTGAAGACGCGCATCAAATGAACAGGGTTGGATGAATGCCAGAGATGCCTTCATCAATGCACTACCGCAAGCCCGTTTGGAAGAATTACGTAACAGGTTGAGATGATCATGTTATCGAAAACAAGCGGCCTCTCGCCTACTTGTCTACCATCAGAGAGAAGGAAAGGGCTATCTTTCAACAGAGTGAACTCCGTGGGAATTTTAAAATTGCTTACAGTAGACAGAACTGGTAGTACCGAACGTTTCTTTTGACTTTAAAGCAAGTTAGCCTATTCGGGGCAAGGTGCTGTTGCAATATTGTCAGGACTCTACGTCTGCTCTCATCCTCGATGGTGATCAGTCGGAAGTGGTCGAGAGGTTCATGTAACTTGGGAGCTGTATTAACGTTGGTGGAATGTTTGATGAGATCACAAGTCGCATAGCAAAGGTTCCGGTGGTGTATGCCAACTTACGCCATCTGTAGTGTTGATGTGACCTCCGTTTTTCTGTGAAAGGCCGAGTGTCCAACACCACTATAAGGGCTGTCCTATTGTACGGCTCCGAAACCTTATCAATTTTCACAAAGGATGTTCACAGAGTTCCGTTTTCGATCATCTGGACAGTGAAAGAAGTAAGGAAGATTTCTTGCGGATGATGCTTTACTTTTACCTATAACTCGGTTATTTGTTTGCGAAGTGTAGGCATCTTGATGCTGAATGTTCGAATATATATACGAAGGTATGTTTGGTGATTAAGTCCCTCCCTCCCCCTTTTTTTTCTTCTCGCTTCCTGTGCGGGGTTTACTTTTTTTATGGTTGTGTGACAGTTGAGTATCACTGAGAGCCACTGATGTATTGCTGTCTATGCTGATGACGATTATGATCGGTGTATTTGAGGCGCCACTGGCGTGTGGTGAGAACACTGTGTCAGCAATGACAAAGTTCGCTACGCGTCTTCGGAACAAACAGATTTTGTTGATCCCTGAGCATGTTGACTTCGTGCCACAGGCTTCGTGGCTTGATCACATATTACGAATACCAATTTAGCGCCTGTTACATCGTACCTTGTTTGCGAGTGATGGAGTCGGCACGTTTGGCACTCCATGTGGTCATCACGTGTCAAATACATAGAAGAATCGGGTGAGTTTTGTCACTACCACAGCCCACTAGCGTGTACCATGAGATGAACAAAATATATATTGACGTGCAGAAATGAATGCAATGAACAATAGCTTAACCAATGCAGGGCATGTTCGAATGTCGGGCTGGGTCCACGAGTTCATTCTGTGGTCGGAGACGTCAAAAGATACGATGGCTTTTCCAAAGAAATTCAACAGATGAGGTTTTTACCTGGCACGCTGCATATGCGATAGTTGCTGTCAAGCGACATTTATGAGCTCGCGGTAGTTTATCTGATAGTCGGACTTCGTTACCATTGTGCTACTAAGATCCTTTCACATAAGCTATCAAGATATGCTCCTGTTCAGCAAGCCTAGCCACTTCAGCAGAGATGCGTGCAATAGTAGATGGAAGAAGCATCCTGGTTAGTTAATCCTATATCCACAACCAACTCAGTAGACTTAGCAGAGTCCAATACATGAAACAGATGGTACGCACTGAACTGAATACAGCACTATGTGCTCATATCACAAATTCCTGTTCACTCTAAACGACATGAAGGTCATTTACAAACTACTAACTCAGCGCAATACCACAAGTGTTGTCTAATGAAACACAGTAAGGAAGGACTGAGAAATCACTCGATTCATACGGAGTATTACCACGAACTGATCAATCACACACATGCGGTATTCCACATAAAGTGATTAAGAACGCACTTGCTTTGTCGAAGTTCTTCGAGCATCACCTGCTTGAGCTTACATTCTTCTTGTAATTTGTTTAAATCCTGTTGTAAACGGTCTAATTCATTCGTCTGAGCGGCCAGTTTTTGTCGGTATACCGCGAGTTCATACTCGGTGTTCAATAGCTATACGACACGAAACAAAACCAGTATGCGATTTTAAATGTTGTAAATAAGGTGTCTGTAAGCAAAAGCTCTTGTCACTCTTAGGCACAAACGAAAACGACGACCAATCAGTTGGCTGACAGGTTAAGTCAACGTTGGAAGAGGGAAGAACCTGAGACATAAGATCACCATAAAATCACCGCCACCAATAAATAAGAACTCGATGCAGAGATTAACAAGACAAGCGAGATGTAGGGTGCGAAACTCCTAACCACGTACAAGCCAATGCATTACATACCAAATGTTTTACTTTAGCTAATTCTTGAGTGGATAAATCTTGCAGCTCATCTCTCTCAACTGACAATTGAATATAAGCGACACGGCAAGCATCCAGTTCACCACGAGTATCGTTCAACTGTTGTAACAGTCTGACAGATCTCTGCGGGCAGTGATAAAGTGAAGGACAATTATGGGGGTAATCTAAAAGTGGAATTGTAGTGTAGTGACACGTCCGCAAATGTGATTAAAAGTACACAGGTGCAGCCAACAAACAAACTGATGAACAACCCATAACGGGATGAGGGTGATCAATGATTGTCTACAACAGAACAGTCGTTATCAAACGTGCACTTCTTAGATTGGTAAAATAACGTCTGGGAGAATTACAGACACTAGCGAAAAACAACGAAGACGACA
This sequence comes from Paragonimus westermani, assembly GCA_008508345.1. Lineage (NCBI taxonomy): Eukaryota > Metazoa > Platyhelminthes > Trematoda > Plagiorchiida > Troglotrematidae > Paragonimus > Paragonimus westermani. Next base: position 4,263 of record QNGE01007470.1, on the reverse strand, counting down.
CCAAATTTCGAACAAAAGGACACAGGCGACACATATAATACCTGAATGTTCCACTGTGTAAATTTCACGACAAGCCACAACGCATCTAAATCCAGTATGGCATTCGGATTTGATAACATAAGATGACTGGTGAAGAATAGGTGCAAATCATTGTCGAGTACATGGGGTCGATTATGTACGAGCTTGGCACAACATACTTTTTTGTCTAGCGGATTATGTAACCGTGTTAGCCACTGTTTTAGCCGCATCACAAAGAGCCAATGCAGTACACCTGATTTACCCTTTTCAATAACTCAGTATGTTTGTGGGAGAATTTACCCGACTTAGTGTTTATCCTAACCCCGACACAATAAAAGATCTAACAAGAGACTAATGTTCTGTGTTCCACCAAGCAGTTTACAACTTGTGACTTCGCATGTACCATTGATGTCAGCCAGTGGCAGACTGGTTTATTTGGTACTAATGTATACCTATAAATCCGGGTACTTGTCTCATGAGCAACTGTTTATTGCAACCAGTCCCAGTGCCTTCGCTTATTACGTGGGAGTTTTCAATTCAAGTACGATTTCTAGGGACTCCCATTAGGAAGCCCCTAATTCCGAGTATTACAGTGCTAGAAATTCAGAAGACGCAGCCAAAGTGGTCAGGTGGTGGAAGAGTAAATGTTTGTTACTTGTTGGTTGCGACTGCACTACGTCGTCATCAACGGCAGCAACAAAACAGTGAGTCATTGATGATTAACTGATATCTAACATATGTGTACACAAATATCTATTTTGAGAACTTTGTACATCCATGTGTGTGAATCTTCAGTTCACAGAACGTATTGGTTCCAGAAACCCGTGAACAGTAACAACGAACGTTTCTTGACTGGAGCGAAATAAATAGGACCATGGCCGATTTTCTCAATATTGTTAACATTTTGCCTAACCCTCAATTAACACCCAATCAAAGAAGGTTCGTTATTACTATTCACAGGTACAAGGAATATCTTCTGAGAACGAAACATTTGGATATACACCTGAATAAAGCTTTGGAAAATGACAGAGTTTAAAATGAGCAATCAGAAAAACAGATTATGCAGGCAGAAATATTACATTTATTCCTCCAGTCAGAAACGATTAGCTTTGCATACAGACCTTATGTATCGGGGTGTTTCCGTATTATTTTTAACGTCCAGAAAAAATTACATTGTTAAAAATGGGGCAGTGATTAAAATAATACCTAGAAATACAGAGCTGTCACAAGTGCATCTATGAAGTGCAGCACTGGAAAACACACTTGCTGAGGGTTAAGATTAAACGTATCACATACTAAAAAATACGAGAAAATAGCCGGCTGATTTCCTCTGGAATTTACAAAATACTGAGGTGCCGTTGTTGACGAAGAACGTCCAACAAGTAACTTCTCCACAGGTACTGGCTACAGCATCCACACGCGTGCATTCATTCGCGTAATTATCATCTACGGGATAACATGAAGGACCAGCGTACTTTATCGTCTACTCCAAACGTTGCCCCGGAAGTTGCTCGCCCATAATGGCATATAAGTAAATATACTTTAGTAGTTTAGGTCACTCAACGTAGTTCCAACTGTTGGCGGTGGGATCAGGTAAGTCCAAGTCATTCATTTCAGTTGGCTGCACCACTCTAAGATGTTTTAATGTCACTTTCGAGCGTCCCGACACTGCCCTTTCCGCCAAACAACACCAGATTATGGTGACAGATGGGGTTTCTCTGATATTGCTTCAAGAGAACCTTCCCAACTAAGTGGCTCACATCGGTGTGGTGAGGTGCAGAGTGGAAACGGATACACTGCAGTAAAGCCACAACAGTACATAAAGACTTACGCTGACAGCCATTCTAACTTAGTCAAGCCGATAAGCCTTCACTGCACAAAAATATGCAGCACAACGTGTTTTGCACACATTATTCACATGCGAACATCGCGAACTGTCATATCCATTGTTTGTTCAGTAGATGTAACATGTCTTATATGTTGGGTACTCGTTTGCTTGCTGGAAAGGGTGAGTTAAAAGAGGTGCTTAAACTATGGGAGGGTAATGCACAACAGAAGTAATAAGCATCGGGACGAGAAAAGCCGGGTAGCGAGAACGTTGCGAAGGTGGCTAGTATTGGTTATCAACTTTAGTCAAGGCAGCTACATAGTCGAAATCAACGTACTAAGACCGACGAACAAGTAAGCGTCCGCAAATTTGAGTCAGTGGCAAGTAGCGTCAAATAGTATAAGTGTCATGAGAATTGCCAGGTCGCTTAAAGATCAAATAAAGCGATGACATTTGCGTACTATCAGCCAATCGGAGCCGTAAAGAAGGTTCAGCTTATAGATATTAAAATCCATCAGCGCACCTATTAGGACTAAATCTATTGCAAAGTTGAGCAAATGAGAGAAGGAACCAAACGCTCTGGAATAAAGCAGTGGGAATGATGAGTACCGGAAACGTGCTCTTACTTTCTTACTCTGTTTGCCGAGTGAGGATGCTTCTCTCTGAAGCTCCCGAAAAAGACAAACAATCGAACTTCAAACTAACATGCAACTAAGTCAAGATGCAATCAACGACAACAAGGCTGTTCAGCAGAACACACACAATGACGCCGAGTTCTTCACCATCATCATCATCATCATAAAAACCATGAGCCTGACCACAAGGTGCCTCGGCACGGGCCGCCAGCTTCTTGCATAGGCTCCAGTTGGAACCACGATTCTAATTCCAACCCTGTTTCTAGATCATCGTGGTAAGGACACACAAACGACAACAAATAACTTACCGACTTTCCATCGTGGTTCGCAGAAGTGCATTTGTCTTCCAGTTGCTGGCACTTCTTGCGCAACTCACTGACCTCTTTAGCATGTTCTACAATGGTGGTAACGTGATTAACACAAAGCACTACCGTCTTTTGTCTCCCATAGCAACTTTTCTGCATTTTCCAACTTAGCGTTTTTATCGCGAATCAGGTTCCCAAGTTCCGAAATCTTCGTTTCGAGGTGCTTGATATGTTCCAACTTTCTTTTTGTAATCTGTGGATGTCAGATAATGGTTAAATTATCCCACAATCGATTTACATCTGCAGATACATCATCTGGGACCGAATCACGTGAATGGGCATGTAACAGACCTACAGGATAAAATAAACGAGCAAACAACTTAGTCTGCAACACGATAACGAGACAGTCCGAAAACTGGCCAATATGCATGAGGCTTGGTGAAAATATCCAAAAACAATATTGAGGAATAGGGACTAAACATACGCTAAATTAAAGAAACTTGGAGTGCAGGTTTTCCCATTTTGAAACAGCAATTTCTAGTTTATACGTGCTAAATGCATTCAGCTTCTCCACAATGGTCCACGTGGCTATAACACAGGGGCCAAGCCAAAAAATATTGCAAGCATACTACATGTTAATCAATCTAGCAGTGGAATGTAGCCCCACAATATGACAAGAACCTTAAAATGCACCTCCTGAAATGTCCACCATATTAAAGCTGAAGAGAGGAGATTTTATGGCACTTCATGAACACCACCTGAGGTGATCAGTAACCCAGGTCAGTTGCCCATAAAATACTTCCTTGATGATGACGTCAACAGACGGGCACATGACCCTGAGACCTTTCGATAAATGAGTGAGATCTAAGCAGCATTATAAGCGACCAAAGTGAAAGCGGAGTATATTTATACAGGACACCACGACCGCTGATTAGCCGCAGGTTAGTAGCGTGTAAGTGCACCTGGAAAGTGTCAGAATGTTGGTTGTGCATATCCCGCAACAAAATTATAAAATCACCCAAGTTCGACAACATTAAGTCGTATAAAGCTTACCATAAGCACGAAACTGACTGCCGTCAAAATGAGAATTGAAAACTCTTTATAATCTTTAGAATAGTCATGTGATTTTAAATCAGACCACAACAAACTATGGAGCCACTGCACGTTGACCGGTTAACGACGATGCACAAAAAGACTGAGTTACGTGAGCATCAGAAGACATTAAGTGCCACGGGCAGACGTCAATCAGAAAATTATGGGCGACGATGTGCTGCATCCATCCTGATAGAGTGACTGCGTAGGGTGAATGGACGGACATCGCAGTCTCAAGGTTCAGTTTTGTCATACACAAAATAATGGAGGATTGTCTCCGGCACTCACAGGTTTCCGGCGTGCGCCTCCCGCATGGTGAAAGAATGATTGACCTTCTTTATGCTGCTGACAAAGTGATTATCATCATCATCATCATCATCATCAT
>QNGE01007469.1:3800-14978 GCA_008508345.1 Paragonimus westermani | reverse complement strand
CCATCAAACAATTTCACTGTCATTGCAACTGATGCGGACGACAAACGCATAGTTTTCGACGACTCAGCAAGCAATGGCGCAGTTCTGTCAGACCTGAAATATTACACCGAATATAGCGTTTCAGTTAGGGTAAACAATAACCACAACGTGAACGCAACATCCAAAACAGCGGAATCCAACACAGTCGCAGGTGAGCACTCACACACTCCTCACCTGCGTCCTCATACATCTGATAGATTACGTGTCACTCATGCAACGCATATTAACCACAACTAAATAAGCACAAGCACTGATTAAATGCAGGAGCACACGTAAAACACAAATGTGCATGAGCACCTTCATTCACCTATTCCTCTTAGCTTTCCGAGTTGCTTTCGTGAATTGCTTCATTTCTTTACATTGCTCACGCTGTTATGAATGTTTCCGAATGTATAACATTCACAGAAATACCGCAATACATTTATCGTGCATTGAAATGACATAAATGGGGGAAATATTGTGTGGGGGGCCACCTTGACACAGCTATCTGAAACGGAGAGCGAGTGTTGTACTGGCTACGGTGATGGTTGGTACTTACGAAAAATCTGATGGGCATGTCAGCACTTATGGTTTTCTTGTGTGCTGCGAGCCTTAATTCACGGTTGCACACTTGTTTCTTAGTAAACCTCCGGACATTCTTCTTTGCTGTATTACTTCAGAACGTTCGGTCCAAGGCTAAGTATTGCTAAGAGATGATATTGCTATTTCAACGCGGAATACTTACCTGGATAACATCCTCGCATCACTGTTTACGACCATCAGGATTTCGCCCACTGCTTCTAGTCGCGCATATAGAATCTGCTTCGCAATCTGTTCGTCACCCAGCCTACAGACATTTTCGAGCCAACAAAGTTCTCTTAGTATCAGCATGACTTCAGTCTTGTTAGTTTCCGCCCGCCGAGATATTTCAGTATGCAGTACCAAGTCCGACCATTGCAGAAATAACATGGAGTTTAAACAGTAAAGATGAAAGTGACTCAGCTACGGAGTATGTAGTCCATACACGGTGCACGTTTAACTGTTGTAAAACAGTGTATGCGAAACTAATGATCAGAAGACAAGTCGCTTGATATTCATAATTGAGCTGCGATTCATCCAAACACGTCTTTAAAGGCGTCCGAAAACAGCGCTGATGTTCGCCACAAGGGCAGACAACTCACTGTTCATGTTTTTTCCCCATAAACCAGTTTTGATTGTTTGATATCCACATCTTTATCGCGACTTTTAGTGGTTTGTTAAGATACATGCTTTCTACAGATTCCCCTTGGACTTCTGAAGATATGACCGTTTGTTGACGAACGTCACCTGAATATTACTTGGTCACTCACCGAACATCATTGCGTTCCCTCGAGAGTTTGCATCATTGTGACAAACATATTGGCCGAAAAGGATATTATTAATAGTCCGATGCAAACACATGAGAACGGAGAGATATTTGAAGGTGTCATTCAACCTTGCAACCACTATGAACTTGCCGTCAACTCAGTGGATTGTACCACTAACGAAACGTGTTGTTCAATATGTTTTACTGGCCAATAATACGGTTCAGTAGTGTTTTGTTACATTTGCCTGAACAATGAACCAGATATCAGCGTATGGCAGCATGCTAAATAAGGATTTCTTCGTTAACTCTGTCCCGCTTGTTTCAAGACAATTTAGTTAAGATATCTAAATGCTATATTATTTGGGAATGGAATTCTGGGAACCATACATACATACGTATCGAACTGCTATTGAGCAAGATGAACATTTGAGCGAACCTGAATCATTTTCATAAATTAGGACGCAAACGACGTCTGTCGCAAAATAAGGATTAAAAATGCCATATTATTGGTTAATTCTTGCCTTCGATTTGCTAACAAACAACACCAGCCTGATGCTTAGAAAATCGTAGAAAATTTGACTGTTATGTGCTTTCAGTCGGCAAACTCAATTTTTGAAGTTTCGGACATTGATTATTGTAAGAGTTACTATTTTTGATATCACTCGCATAGTCAGACTGATATCGGAGTCATTGTTTTCCAGCCATTTAGCAAAACACGTCGTGTTTAAAGAAGCCAGTTTACTTATCTGATAAATCAGACTATTTAGACAAGCTTTTGAGGTTCCTACTTTGTAAAGTCAAACTGCAGTTGTTCCCAGAGAGAGTCAGAGGCTAGTGAATAGCAATCACAATGGTTTTTTTCTTCTTAACTGTTTGTCAGTTTGCCAGTGCAAATAAATGTTACATTGTACTGTGATCTACGGCAAAAATAACAATTTCAAACCATACTTTGCTAACATAAACAAATTTAGATTGAAGCAGATGCAATGAGAGGTCGATGTTTCGGATGTGGAAACCAAGGGGAGAAACTGACGGATCTAAAATGCAAATGTGCTGCTGTCGCAGATCATTTGGAATAAAAATTTTATCAACCATTGTTTAGTTGTGCAGAACCGTAAACTAGACTCTGACTGTCATGATTAATTCTCGAAAATTATTATATGGCCTCACTATCAACTAATGTGAATTTACTGTTCTCCCAGTTTTTCATACGTGAGGAATGTTATGAAGTAAACACCTCAAATGTTGTTATCGATTACGATAGTGATTACGATAACGAGGGTCCCACAACACTACGTTGTGAAGAAATTAATTCAAATGAATATCACTATGAATTTCGCATAAATAACACAACTTGCAAAGTAGAGAAATAACAATTTTCGTTAGCTCCGCGCAGTTTCACCAGATGCGGACCCTTTCGCATTCGTTCTGAAAGAAGCGTTACTAGACTTAACAATAAAATCAGTCATTTTTCACGTAATCGCACACGAATGTCATGAAGGCCGAAGCTCATGTGATAAAAACGGTGGTTTGTTTCATACTATTGCACCGTGCATCGATTACCCATAAATGATTTCGGTTATCTGTGCATTCATCGGATTCATAGTTCAGTGAGAAATTTGCTTTTCCTCCCTATCTTCTGTAGATTGCACTAACCTGCATTCTTATATTGCATCGCTTCTCGTTTTACACTTGAGAATTACTTCTTCTCAGTGTAGATCACGTCATTGCAGCTTCTCTCTGTTTAGTTTCCGATAGAAAGGGGTTTCCTTTGCTTAGTAGCCAAAAAAGTGGCTAACCAGCATTGGCCGGATGGACAGGAAGGCCCCACTGGCACAAATCGTAGTCTCATTCCCTCGGGTTTACACTGGATATGTGGGGTGTTGGTGGAATTGCAATTGGTACAACGCAAGCCAATTGCAGTGATGGCTAGAGGCAGGCGTCCCATGGCTTCGGAAACTGTGACAGGCTAACCCCATTCGGATGCAGCGAAACGTGTGTGTATGTGCATGCGTGCGTGCGTGCGTGCACGTGTTTGTCTGTGTTGGTGTCAATGTTTGGGCTTGTGCTCGCACATGCGTGTGTTCTTCATTGATTGTTTGCGTGCATCCGTGCACTGGATTGTGTTTCTGTGCCTACGTGCGCTCGTGTGATTCCACGCGTGCATTCCAAAGATGTTTATGCGTTCCGTCCTCTCAAGATCTGTGGGTGAATCGGTGTGCATGTATGTACGCGCTCTGATTGTCACACTTGTCATTGTCTGTGCGTGATGAGAGGATGCGTTGGTGCGTTTGTGAGCGTGTTTGTGAGTTTGCTTCAGCGCACCTGATTTTGTGCATGCTCGTTTGCGTGTTTGTGTTCGTGTCCGTGTTCGTGTTCGTGCTGGTGTTGTTGCTGGTGCGTACTTGTGTCTGGTTTCTGTTTCAGTTTGTGTGTGTTTGCATTCAGTCAGTGCTTGTGATGATTACGTTGTGGTTAATGTGTGTGGCATGGTTCGTGCATGATTGGTCCTGTGCGTGTGAGAACGCATGTGACGGGTGTGTGAGTGCTCACCTGGGCCAGTGATGAAATCCACTGGTTCCGATCGTGCATTCGAGTATTCATTGCTCGTACTGATTGAAACGGTATATTTGGTGCAATTTTTCAGCCCTGACAGAACTGTGCCATTGCTTCTTGAGTCATTGAAAACTGTGGTGTTGCCGTTCGGATCGGTCACGATGATGCTGGAATTGCCCGGTTGACATACGGACGTGTCCTGCCACGACACAACCCCTTGTCCGGTGCTTGGTTGCCTGTCCACTTGCACCCCGGTCGGTCCACGGAGCTCTGAAATCGAGGCAAGCGTAGATTGGTGTGGTTAGGAGGAGGCGAAACAGCGGTGCTCGAAACTCATTCAGCCAGGTAGTTTGCGCCAGTGCACACCGACTCAGCACACGAGCTGAGCGTGCGCCGGTCCACAGCTGGTGTGCCCGCGCTCACCAACGTGGGCGTGTGGCTGGGTGTGCGTGTGCGTGTTCCTGTGTGTGTGTGAGTGAGTGTGTGTGAGTGGTTGTGTATGCGCGCGCGCACGCGCGCGTGTGCGTGCGAGTGTTTGTCTTTGTCGGTGTCAGTGTCTGTGTTAGTGCGCGCCCATGTGCGTGCAGACATACACGTGTGCGTGCTTGCGTGGGTGCATGCCTGCGTGCGTGCGTGTTTGTTGCTGTACGCATGCGTTCTGATAATGTTTATGCGTTCCGTCCTCTCAAGATCTGTGGGTGGTTCTGTGTGCATGTGTGTTTGCCCTCTGATTTTCACGGTTTTCGTTGTCTGTGCGTGATGAGAGGATGCGTTGGTGCGTTTCGGAGCGTGTTTGTGTGTTTGTTTGAGCCCATCTGCTCGTTTTCTCTTTCGTTCGCCTGTTTTTTCATTCGTGTCTTTTTCCTCAATTCGCTCTCTCTTTTGCTCTCTGTCTTCGGTTCGTTTTTTCTTTCGCTTCTACTGCGTTTTCTTTTTCTTCCGCGTTTATTGCCCGTTACTTCCTGTCTCTGGTATTTCCTTTTTTGTGTCATTCAGTGTGTTCCTTCTCCCCACCTTTGTGCATCGGTGTATGCCTGCTCTGCAATATGTGTGCTTGTGTCATTTTGCGCGTGTTTGTGTGTTACTTGCGTGTGTGACTCCCGCCATTTCAGTCTCCTAATATCTGCGTTCTAATTGGTTTGCTTTTTATTTGATTAGCACTCTGCGTTTTTCAGTGTGTTCCACGTTGTCATTAACTCTCTCCATTTTGAAATGGTATGAATCCGTTCACCTTGCTTTATAGGCGAGTTTACTACTATGGTTAGCATGGCTGATTTTTACGTGTTCCACCATTCCACACATGGTCGCTGTCACATGGTTGCTGTCTTTCCTCTCGCTTGTGTTATCTACTATCACTTTGTTTCAACTTGTGTCAGATATCGGGAATTATGCTGCTTTTCATATCCACCCTCGCTGTTTGCGAAAATTATGGTGCTTTCCCAGATTTCCGAATATATCTGGTTAACATATTTCGAATTTCAACCACATCCCCACTCAACGGGTTCCACACTACCAGATATCTGTGAGCTGTTGTAAACTGGCACAGGAGTATTCTGCTGTCTCTATGTTTGATTAAAGGTTCATAAGTGTCATGCTGCATTCCTGGAGTTTTCTGAAATTCCCGTAAAGTAGTGGATATTTGCAATCCGGTTCCGTTGGAATATGGAATGGAATTCAGGAACATCCTTATTGGTAAGAGTTACGCTAGATCCTGCATGAGGTTGCAGACTATCGCAGCTAATCCAAGAGACCGAAGTTTGATTGCTCGATGGAAGCATATTGTATGAGGTTGAATGAAATATACCAAAGACTATGAAAGAGTGCTCACGCTGGTCAACCTCACGGTAAATATGGATTCCGGTGCTACTTTACAACCTGTGTCCAAGCTATTGACCCTTAAAGTGGGCGAAAGTTCGACTGAAGTTGCCGAACCAGGTTTGTGAATCCTCACATGACTGGAAGTCGAGTGGTCGTGAATCCGGAGATAATCAACGGTTGCGTCTGGTCAAGCGAGATAAAATACTATCAGAGTCAAACAAGAGAGTTTCCGAACATACCAACAGAAGTGCAGAGGTGTATACATTAGTTGCGAAAATTCAGAGAGCGAAGGTCGTGATTGAGAACTATATATTTTTGATAGGATGACCGATACTAAACTGCTAAAAGACACCGTGGTGCATGCATCATGTTCGCTGCAGATTCAGAAATCATTGAGTGTATCCAAGCTTAATACCCAACGCCAAATGTTTCAATGCGATACACTTTGTTCCACAGTCCATAGGAGCAGTAAATATGGTTGATCCGTCAAGAGTGTGTTCTTCATAGTCTGGCAACAAACGAGGAGAGGCCTCATAGACAGGAGAACTTCAACGGATGCTGAAAGTTGCGTGAGCCACTTATCCAACAGCTGCTCACGGGGAAAGTATCATTACTCCCTGTGATGTGACGGGTTTGGAGCAAATGAAGCAACTTAATAACATGGCATGTTAACCACAAGGTCAGTAAGTAATCACATAGAAACGCTCAAACACAACCTCGTAAGCATTGCGTTCAACTCGTCTGATCATTTGGAGACAAAGGAAAAATAGGGACACCGTGTTCATTTTAGCCGATAGCTTTGTGATAAGCACTGTTTATTTTGGCGGTAGCAACAGTTGTGTGTGAGCAGTGTTTGAATAACCATTGAATATTACACATTTGAAATTTTAGGTAAACGTATTTCCGGATGAAGCAGAAGTGGAGTATAGAGCTTCACATTAAATTTTCGAAAGAATGAAATGGTTCAAAACCTATTCACCGAAAGCATTTTCAGCGTACATCCAAATATGGCTGCATTCCAGTTTCAATGCAATTGAATTGTTAATCTGATCATTCTGTCTGATCGGGAAGGCTCTGTTACAGTGTGGAAACATAATAATCTAGACGGTTGGTTTGTTAAAAATCATCAAGACGGCGAACAGTCTCGACAGGTGTGCATATTCCAGATAACATTGACCGAGTCTGGATACTTATGGGAAGGGATGGTTGTAGTTAATTTCACCTCGCTGCATATGACGCCAGTGAATTCCAGTTCAGTATCCTTTCTCCGGTTGCCTAACAAAAGTACTCACAATCCTGTAAGTATTCCACCGAACAATTCGGCATACTTTGATAGAAGTTGAACTAGCGTATACTGAGGCACCCTGGTTAAAACACGGACGAAAGCCGGTAACTGAGAACCAGGACATAAAATTGGGCGAATACAGACGCACAGATTTGAATATATTTGCCCATGAGTTCACAAAACCGAATTATGCTTACGCTTCACTTCTGCTTTCACCGAAGCCGAACCAAGGGATACACGCTCATTGCCCTTCTTTATTTGGAGCAGTTCGATGTGGTACGTGGAACATATGTTCCGTACATTTGCTTTCCAGTCCCTCTCGGTTTTAGGCTGAAAGCTGGCTACATCTTTACCGTCTGATATTTCGATGGAATAATTGCAGCACTTGATTGTAGGGATGAACCAATGAACAGCAAAGTTATCGTCAGTCGTATTGACGTAGAGTTCGGCTAAAATCAAGATAGGAAATATCATTCATTAAAGCAATTTCAGCTGATGCTATCCAAATCAAGTGTTCAGTGACGAATGTTGATGGAAATGTTTGAAAAAAATGGGCTAGTGATAATACAATCCGTCTTGTGTAAAATCATGAATGTGTGTTAGTGTCATTACAAAAATTAACCAATCAGTCCAGTGAGTAATTTTGTCAGACAGTCACAGGATACCCTGTACCAGATCAACACATCAGTACCTCGATGAACGTAGTTCACATCCGATTTTACCCATGTCCAGAATGAAAGGCCGGTTATATATTTACCATGCTGCAATAATTGCACAAGTCCTGTTGGGTTGGTTTGACGTTGCTGTGAGACAAACCAGTGGTTTGAGGGATCGTGCAAGCTTCAGATAACTTGTACCCAACCTACGTTGTACCTAACTTGCAAACAAGTGTAACCGATCATATTCAACAATGTACCAGTTCTGATACAAAAGTGTCCGAAGGCGACTCAAAACAGCCAGGGACATTTGTCATGGGTAAACTGGCGATCAACATATTCGTGAATACTCGGTAGGTAGTGGACAGACAATACAGCGACTGATGTCAGAATAACGTTTGGGTTGCTAAGTACTGTGTAACCATAGAACAGCCACTAAAAGACGAGCTAATCAGACTGTGTCAAAGGACAGGTGATACGCCCTTCTAAATCGTCCCTCCATTGTATGTGCATAACACTGGCAAATAACAGTATGAAGTATACCTGTACCTAGTTCCAGTTACATATCTTAGTGCTTGAAACAGTTACACATGATTAACATCTAAGGCGGAACGTATTATCATCAAACAGCTTGTGCATCGTACAAATTTGCTCGATCTACCCACATTCAAATTCTCACAGTGCATTCATTGTGTTCAAGCGGAAGAACGGACTAAACGAGACGAAATGTTGGTCTTTGGCTGGACGAGTCGAATTATGAGAAATCATCGGGCCCGGTTACGATAGAACCAACTCGATCACCGTGATTTAACAGAGTTCTTCTGGTGCACCTACTCAATGTCTCTGTTCAGCGTCAGTATCCTATTATACTATTGCCACGCGACCGGGTCACAGCATTACCCAGATATCTTACTGCCTGTTTGAATTACTCTGTTGTCATTAATTTCCACCGCCATCACACACACGTTCCACATTGCAGGCGGCTGACGTGATGCACACATGCAATCATAACACGCATTCAAGCGTGGCAAATTGAGGAGAATGGCACAATCTCTCCATATCGTGCGAGTTCGCTTGCGAGCTCCACAAGTGCAAAGTCCTCACTCTGGCCTACAGACGGTATTTGGACTTCTAGCCAAGAAGTGTGCTAGAGTGTTTGCTACAAGGAGCTAGAGGCACACCGACACCCGTCCGGCATGCTACGGCGCAAAGCTTAATAGCTGCATGCTTAGCGGCTTTCTAGTGGTTGCAATACAATGGCTCATATCTGTTCATGTTTGCAAGGAAAATGTGCTCCACAGACTTTTCCGCTAAATCAATCATCACTAGGACTCAGACGACGAAGGAACTACCATGGACAGTTTAGCAAGAGTTGTGACCTGTAGTCGAAATCAGGGTGTTGGACTCCGCAGGAGAAAGACTGTAGACATGGTCGATCGTACGTAACACCACCAGTTCCGTTTTTTCCAATGTGTGAATAGCCTGTGGTTACACTCCGTGATGCTCCCTCCATTCCAGAAGACGGAAAGGATTTTGTAATTCAATGGGCGTCGATGTGATTACACCAGTACAGCCACTGAATCCGGTACCATGCAGATGGCTTATTGGGCAATACGAGATGAGTAATGTTTCTAAGGATCCCATTCACACCGACAGTTTGTTCCCGCATACACATATACATGTACGTTAACTGGTCCGTTTGTTATATGAAAATCCCGCGGCCTAAAGTGGGCGTCAGTTTATTCTAGGGTGCAACCAACAGTACACCCAGAGTTGCTTAGTTTTCCGTGCGGAATTCTATCCACTTGCTCGGCCAGTTGAATCTTTCTGTGATTTATCGTTGTCGCTCTTTCGAAACAGTATATGCCATGAGTTGTAAGTTTTGATCACCACTTTCTAAGAACAGTCAATTCGTCCACCAGTTTGTAAGTCTGCGGCTAGCTTCAAACACCCATTCGCTGCATAAACTCATGGCAGTGATTTTAATTTTCGTATTATGGTTAACACTGGACACACGACTGTTTGCATCTATTCTGTAAGAATTTCTATGGTGACTTGTGCTAACAAGTCGAACCATCGCCTTCTTCTAGACCAGACTTTCAAACTCTGGCCAGAAATATTGTCGGTGAGAAAAACGATGATAATGCAATAATTTCATCTATAGGAGAGAAATATTGGACCGACCTCCAAAACTATTACTTGTACAGGTACCGAAGATAGAACACGGTGGTTGAATTAGCGGGGTACGGTATGCAATAAGTGAATACGTACCACTGGCACACAGTTGGTTTCGTCAACACTGTGATGTAAGGTCTGTCGTGAGTATAGCGCAGTGAAGAGACGTTCAACAAAGCACAGAATTCATTGTCCAACTCGTTGTATGCTATGCCACGCATGAACCGGAATTCGTGTCCACAACACACCCACGGTTTCCGCTTACATGCCGTGTCACTTCTGCCAGGTTTGTGTGTGGCTGACCTCCTCTGCCGGGGGGTTTTCGCCCGCTATTCCGCGCTCGTTCGTCTGATCTCCTTGGCAGTGGCTCATTCTGTCGCCCGTGTTGTCGGCACTCAATCCACTGCCGGCTTTGGCCGCACTTTACTGCCTTGTCGAGATAGTCCACCGAGTGTTGGAATAACCGCGCCTCTGATCTGGTCGTCCATCCCATTGTGCCTATAATGTCTCGTTCGTTGGTCGGATCTCGTTGACCAATGTCTTGACCGCTCACTGAATGCCTTTGCACGCACCTCACCACCACGTTGAAGTATTGTGTCGGGAGATGAAATACTCACTACTCCGTTTTATTAATCCACCAAAGTATCGCTTAGTTCCATTATCAGTGTGTTTTGGTCAGGGTAGTCTACTGCCTTTGTTTATTAATCAAAAGCTCCGCAGCATCTGGGAAGTTCCACTTTAGCAAGCGAGTTGGGATCCAAAGACCTTTAAGCACCAGCCCGTTGATTGCCCAAATAATAAGTTAATCATTCGGAAATCAACGAAACGGTGCTATCATAGCTATTTTCTTGCTTACCAAGGAATCTGAATGTCACTCTCTTTACTATGAAGGCCATTTGGCTCAAATTTGATTTGTGCGCAATTAAGCCTTAGGATACTCGTGTTTAGCAAGCTCACATGTGAAAACTCCAAGTATCCAAGCAGGGAAAGCTGCTGTTGTCAATGCGGTCAATGTGTAGGAAACTAGTTCAAGTTTGTCAGATTCATAGAAAATCTTACTGCTCTCCAGTGCCCTGAACTGTTAACTTCTTATCTCACACGAAGGTGACTGAAACGGGCAGTCTTCTTCATACAGTGAATATCAACAGTATTGCAGAAGGGCCGGTCGTTTAGTAGAAAATGCCTTATTTCACCTTTGTCTGTTTTGACAATCTCTCGTTCGTGATGCCGCACTGTCCGAAATGTCCGAAGACGCCAACATTAGATGTCTGTTTACAAGGACACTTTCAACAGGATGTAGTTACAAGTCACTGTGAACGCCTACT
>QNGE01007468.1:8963-22909 GCA_008508345.1 Paragonimus westermani | reverse complement strand
TGAACTCATTAAACATGCAAGGCGATATTTTAGATTACTGATAAATAATTTCCAGAATCTTGACGTATTTTTCTACTTTGATGTAACAGTCAGGTTTGTACACTGCATTGAGCCGGGGGACTATGCCGACTAAGACACCAGTCTTTCCTGGTGTAAATCTGTCAGACAGACGAGAAGTGGATGCACTCATGAGGTTGTGTGTCGCACTAATGACCGCGTAGAAGTACTAAGATGGTGAGCCACAAGCTTACGAGCATACAACGGAACTGTTTTGTTAAAGCTATAGGACTGCCTTCAGAATCAAGAAGAGGGTTAGGAAAAGCACCGTCAAACAAAGAGCATTCCGATCGCCCAATCGCTGACCGTGGCCGCCAGAGAATTATCCAATACGGTCGAAAAACATATGGTATCACCCGAAAACCTGATATAGCTTCGAATATATTCAGTGAGCGCAGCAGTCCTCAGGCCAGGCAAGCTCCTCAATGTCAGGTGAGTCAGGCTCTTGAGTAATTGGCCCCACTGGGTAGGGTTCCCCCTAAAATGCTGTTTCCTGTTGTCTCGCAGGTCAGACTTTTGAGTAAGAGGCTCGGACTCCGCGACATAAACAACCGGGAAGTATCAGAAGTTATTGTTCTGTCGACAGTGACAATATTCACCTACTAAACCTTCTTTCTTTTATTTTGTCCCCATGATTTTCTGGTTCCCATGTTATCTCAGGCGATAGCTGTTTTCCAAAGTAAAAACACCTCATAGACATTAGCGCCCCCGACGTTCGCAATTCTCGACAAGTTGGTCGGCAGGATGCTCTGGAAAGTATTCTCTCAACTCCAGAGCCATGAAATCGGTGAGTGAGATTATACATGGAAAAGGTGGTTCACATATCAAAAGTCAATCGTTCCGGCTTGACAGGTAGACCAAAGTTTTTGAGGAACAGTTCAGCTGGCCTCAACCAGACTATGTGGACGACGGGGCCCGAACAGTCGGTTATCGCGTTCCAGACTGCTTTCAGTCAGAAGCAGAAGTGGCTCTGGAGCTTACGTGATTGAAGCGAAACAAGCTTTCCTGACTAAATCTATTCTTTCCTACTCTTTTCAAGAACGGCGAATGGGGAGAGGTTGTTATCAGAACTGAGGAAATTCATTCAGACGGTGTGGGAAATCGAAGGGGTATCTCAAGAATGGTGCTCAGCAATAGTAATATCGTTGCCAGAAAGGCGGTTCGAAGTCTGTGATAACCACCGGAGAGAAGGAAGTAGAAGTGGTCCGAAAGGGACCTAACTACTAAAAGGAGTAGCTACTTCCATGTTCAAACATACAACATCAAGGTGTCTACACCCTACAAACAAACAACCGACCAGTAAGTGAAAGTAAGGCGTCATCAGCAAGACAGCTTCCTTACGTCGTTGAATGCACTCACTTCACAGAAAACTCGGCCAAACAACAACATTCACGCCACTGAGCTCGGTTAGCTGCCGTCTCGCTCAACGTTTCCAACCACCGACTCTTTGAGACGCGAAGGCCCAGCCCGGAGGAAAAACCCGATCTACAGTGATCGACCCCTTCGTGAACGACTTCATTTCTGTACACCATGTCATCATCTGTCCACCTCCCACTTTACGCCAGTCGGTCGCAGCGTTGGCAGAAGGTGCTCGGTGTCGCAGACGACTAGCACGCATCCTTAATACACGACCTAACCATTTAAATCTGTGCAAGTGTAAGGAGTGAACAAAAGAACTCGTTTGATAATCAACGCCAAACACCCACCCACCCTAACCTCCCCGCTGTTTGCTCGTTCATGCTACCCGATACGAGCGATTGAACGCAGATGTCGGTGGTCAAGTACCTGAAGACGGTTCACATCCTCTACTTTTAGAGACCAAGCCTCAACTTTAAAGTAGCACAGCCGTCACTGTCGTCTTATATACCCGACCTTCAAGCATCAGAGAGATACCTTTCTGTCGCCATGGGTGCTTCAGATTAGCGATTAGAGATACGCGCCTCCATTTCACTCCACACACCCCCATCGCCGCTGATGCAGCTTCCTAAGCATACAAACCGGTCAACAACCTCGATGGCTTCATTACCTAACATTAAATCTACATAATCACAGCAGTCTTGCAGGGGCACTTTGCATTTTGAAACTGCAAAGCACTTTTAGAAGTACTTAGCAGAACGCAAAATATCGTCCAGCACTGTTTGTGGGCTTGGAAAGTGTTTAACAGCAACAATTCGTCATCAGCATCACCACAATCCGTCAACCTTCCACCAGGAAGGAGATCCCCGCTGGCGGTTTGTGAGCGCCGCGCAGTCTCTTCCTACTTCCCCCATGACAAAATTAAACAAAAGTGACAGTGGACAGCCTTGACCTACGCCGCTCGTAGTGCTGAAGCTGTCAGTCAGTTCACCAGAAACCCTAATCTGAACTGAAGTATGCGAATAAAGCGCCGACAGTATGTTCCCATACTTGATCAGCATACTCTTGCGCTTAGGCGACTCTGAAGGGTGTAGATCGACCCACCGAATGGGACGCACCTTTACAGTAAAGAAATACAGGAACTGTCGGAAGGCGGTACACATGACGCTGTTCCACAGTTTGATGAAGTGTAAAAATGTGACCTATACATCCCCGCCCAGAGAGAAACCGTGCCTGTTCTTCGCTGATGTTTGCCTCTCGAGCTGCGGTGAATCGACGAAGTATAGTGGAGACCAGAACCCTAGCTACAGCTGGGGTCAAACTAATTTCCCTATGGTTTTCGCAGGAGCCTCTGATACCTTTAATGAATATTGGAACTATTAACGAGTGACCCCAGCACGGAGATATGGTCTCCGTGTTAAACACGAGTTGAAACAACCGAAGCAATGCATCTGCTAAAGCCTCCTCACCTTCCTTAACAAGGTGTTGGCACGAATTCATCTGCTGCATCGGCCATATTGTGTCTGAGAGCCGAAATGCAATTGCGGACCTCAGTCTTACTGAATGCTCCCAAATTTACCAACCAGGGTGCTACACTGCATGTCTGTGGAGGTGACATAATGGAAGCGGTGGTTAGCTAAAGAGAACATCAAAGTGTCCCGCCCACCGCTCTAGTCTTCCGGATTTATTATAGATGAGTGTGCCGTCTGTCTCGCTGGTAGTTCGACTGACAGATGGTCGCCTGGGTACAGTGGTACGGATAAGCTTAGCGCGTCTATCGATACTTGCTGAAGCAAAAGCGGTCTCTATTTCCCTAACTTTCCTCATTAACCATGCCCCGCAATCAGCCTTTAGGCTACGTTTCAGCTTCCTACGAATACATCTCCTAGACTTGTTATATGAACTGCCAGGAGGAATGTTCTGTCTAGATTCTAACAACTCCAAGGATTTCTCTGAGATCCAATGTTTGTTCAACCCATATACCCCCTTGCCACATGCCAAAAGAGCTGCTTCATAAACTGCCTGTAAGATTTGGATCCATCAGCCATCAGGACCTTCGGAGTGAGAGCTATTTAAGCAGTTGTCTAGGCTGGTTTGGTATTTATGCTTTATTGACGGTATAGCCCGTTTCTCAACATACAATCGTTGCGGTCGGTGGGATCGTTGCCCAGCAAAAGTAAGAACGAAACGACAACGTACCAACGCATGGTCCGAGCCCAAGTATGTGCTCCGATAAGAACGACGTTCCCGAATCGAACGACGTCATCCATAAAGAACAGGTATGTGGTCTACCCGAGATCAGGCCTGAGTTGGGGAAGGTGGACACCAAGTACAACAATGAAGTGCACGATGTCTAAAGCTAGTGCTGACTAAAAATAGCTTACGCTCAGCGTACAGCTGTAACAGCCGCTGGCCATTATCTGAACCCGCCTCCCAAACTAGACTCAGCCGCACCAAGGCGGCCGATCTGAGCCACAAAAACTACATCAGAAGTATGTGTCGAAAGAAGGAGTGCGACCAGATCCGAATAAAAGACGTCCTTGACGCTGGTGTCACTACGGTCATTTGGAGCATAAGCCGACACAATGAGCAGATTTCTGAAAGTTTTGCGACTACAGCTGGCCTTAGCAGAACCTGTCAAACGGACGGCATAAAGTTTATTGTTAACAGGAATCCAATCTACTAACGCGGCTGTCATGCTGACCACTATACCTACTCCAGCCTTACCGGTGGCGGCAGCCGTGGAGTCTACTGAAGTGTGTAACCAGTGCGGGTGCTATTAGTTTCAAACGGTGACTAACATTCTGTAATGGAGCCTCTGAAACACAATAGACATTGACATTTAACGAGTCTAATGTTCGTGCGAGAGTGGACTGTTGACCTATTTATTTTAGAATGTGAACATTGAAAGCACTTATATTAACTCGCATTCTAGGTCCAAGCAAAGAACGAGGGAAGTCTGAAGCTGAATGGTAGGAGATGGGAATTACCGGCACAGTGTTACTATGGTTAGCCATGTGTTGTGGGACCTGCAGAGTAATAATCAGAAACCGGGGTCGGGAGGAGCCTGTAGCTAAATTTGATGGGAAGGCAGTGGAGGGGTCAACAGTAGCACGTTTCCGCCTATCCACCCTGCTGTATGGAGCAAATAAGGCGACCCGGTATATGCCGCGAGACGGCCGATGCAGTATGGAATTACTGATATTATGAGTATCCATGATTGTGTGGGCTGAGATACTGCCAGGACGCCCAGACCTAGACAATAGAACGATTAGGGTTCTTAACCAAAGGCAACGGGTGGATGGCAGTGTACCAACACTGATACTTTTTCTGGAGAAGGATGTCAACTTTCTTCCAACCCCCAACCTGGAGGACCAAGAGACTCGTTTGTCAGACCTCCACCTATTAGCCTGGGTGGTATGAGTGATTTTGTCAGTGTATTGGCCACATTGTCCAGTTTAGCCCAACGGACCATCAGGATGCGCAAGCCGTTACACCGCATCAAGGTACAGTATCGTTGTGACGGAAGGCACTAACCAGTAGCAAATATCCCTAAAGATTTTTGGGAAAACACAGCCCATTGCCATAATACGCCGTGCCCTTCCAGTTGAATGCCTAATGAGTTTACAGTAAGTCAGATTTACAAACATGGCGACCAACTTTGCCGGAACAAGATCAGGTGCATGGTCGTGTGTTAAAAGGTGGGCTGTTATGTGTTGTACTGGACCCAACAGTGAGTGGATATTATCATCAGGCTGCAAGAACCGAGTTAAACCAGTGGCACAAGAGCTTGGCGTTACCACTGATGCTGATAAGCACCAGCACCTCACTTGCACATGGACATGTGAAGCCGTTCAGACATGAACACAAGTCGTAGGGTTTCACACGGTTGACGACATCCGTGTCAAGCTGGTCTGTAGCGGTGACTGAAGCCAAGGACACCTGTGTAAAACAATCACAAGTGGCTTGAGCTAAACCGCTTGCAGTTTCACTCACACATCATATTTCCAGGCCAAAAAAATAAGACCAAGAGGTGTGTGAGTGGAGGCCTTTTGGTCCACATGGCCAATGTTGGTGGGTCAGGAGGAATTAAAACCCATATCTCTCGGAAGCAAAAGATAGAGATGCCAATTGTAAGATTTAAGCCGCGAGGAAACAGTGAAAATGTAAGTATTATTGCCCTCTAGATAGGACGAGGAAAGAAAACAAGAATTCGAAGCTGAACAGAAAAACAAACCAGACATTCACCATACACTGCATAAACAAAGCTGAAGAAAAGGCAGAGCGCCACCATAACACGTTTATGAAAAGAAGAGCGAGTGATGTAGCAGACGACGATATTTTTTGATTGACAGGAACGGAAAATATATACGGCAGGCATAATTTACCTGCGCCTAACATACCCTGACATTCACGCGCAGACCTAACACAAGTCGAACTCCTGATATATATATATATATATATATATATATATATATATTATGAATGGATCCTTACGTAGTGCGAAATACACACTTGCTCTACAGTCCGTCTAGGCCGGTCATGTTTCACATGTGCAGTTACAAGAACTAGCAAACATGTTCCAGCAAACGGAGGGGAAATGTCAATTGTCGAACAGTAGAAAGCTCTCGGGAGATAAGGTACTCAGAACAAGCGTGCAGAAATTTGAAACACGAGGGCCAGTGATTCTCACTCTTCACTTTGGTAGAGAGTCATCAATCAAAAGGTTTCAGTCTTTTAGACCCAATCCAAAAAGCCAGGAATGATTTGGTTAAGTAAACTTTTACGTCGAAGCCTTCATGCCTCTAGTCGAACCCACTATTCAAATATGATACGATGTGAACTGGCATTCGTCCATATCAAGGAAATTCTGGAGAAAAATTATTTTTACACTCAGTTGTCCGTAGAGTGTACAGTTCCCAATACGCTTCAAGGAACCTCACTACTGCTGGCACAGTATTTCCACGACATGCCGCCGCTAGTTCGGAGACGCCAGCAACTGAAACCATTCAATCTACATCCTCCGCGAGAATAAGTCAGGTTTCGTACACCTGCATTATACTCTCCATCTTTCATTGGCAGACTAGGGTTAGGCCAGTGCCACAAACGTGACAAACGCAACCCAAGCTTTAGCTACTTCATCAAGCATCTCAGAAGCACATATGCCGCCATTCATACATAACGGCCGTAAGCATGACCACAAAAAAGTGTAGTTTGGATCGTCGGTCACCGTAAAGATGACGTGGAATTGACGGGAGAACGAAAGATTGACAAAAAAGGATAAAAATCGATAACGCGAAGTTAATGGGACAAATAAGTAAGGATATGGCTGTAAGCATGTAATTGACTGCACCACACTGTCATTTAGACAGCATTTCTAACCAGTAAACTGAAGCATCACGAGGACCCCAACGGAGTGGGCGATTCTTACTCGCTTTGCTTAAGAGAACAACCAGGGTCTTCGTATGTCATGGCCACCATGATGCTGGGCCACCATGTAGTTTTACCCAACTGTCAGTGGCCTCAGCATACAATGTCCGGTGCGGCAAACGTCCAGTTAGCATACGGGGTGTGTGACCAAACAATTACAAACTGTGCAGCCCAACGAGATCGAAGAGGGACCTCTGACTTACATGTTCGTTCATGGCTCCCCCTGAACCCTAATTGATCATTAAATCAATTTCGCTTGCATACTTTGGGCTCCGAAGACTGGTGTCTGGGAACACTGCCACACTATCCGTCAGATGATATTTCGCGACCTTTTCTACTGTAAAAATGAACAAGGAAGGGGAGGCTAGACGGTCTTGGCATACCCCGCATTATATTCCGAAGGTCAATAATAAGCTGCGATGAGCCCTAGCCCAGTTCATGGTCTGACTGTTTTCAAGATGACTACCCAGATCTCGGGGGCACCCTTCCTCGACGGACAGTTCTAACCTGCAGCTATGCCAACTGAGGCCTCTTGATTTCAGGCAGGATGATTGC
The DNA here is from genome assembly GCA_008508345.1 of Paragonimus westermani. NCBI lineage: Eukaryota > Metazoa > Platyhelminthes > Trematoda > Plagiorchiida > Troglotrematidae > Paragonimus > Paragonimus westermani. The sequence goes on along the minus strand of QNGE01007468.1, from coordinate 15,511 downwards.
CACCATTCTGTAGAGATGAAGATGGTCAGACATCTGACGGAGTTTGAAGACGTGATCAATTTAGCTATGGGCAGGGCGAAACCCAGCTGGCTTCCCGCGGATATGCTATACGAGCGTTATGTTTAGTCAACGAAGTATGGTAGTCGTAAGCAACGGCAACGCAATGAGAATCACGCCATTTGCGGGAATGAAAATGATGTTCGCCAAACCTCAGTCATTTAGAACGAATTCACTGACCTAGAGTTTTCGCAGTAGAACTGTGAGTTCTTTGACCATGGTAGAGCACCCAACCGAACAAGGAGAAGTAGGACGGAGCTCGTCTGGGCCGAGTGCCTAGTGATGTTTTAAGGACTTGGAATCAAGTGGGATTCCGGTTTCAAAGGGCGGAGAACCGCCAAGAGATGAGTCGGTGCAGGTGTCTGAATAAACAGTCAACGGCGTCAGCAATCAGCTGGATTGCTATTGGAAGGGTTGAACCAGTTTCATCGGTGTTAATGAATAAATGAATGGAATTGTCATTACCTTCACAGGTTGTCTCGTTAACACTCGGCTACCCTCCACTTAGCGCTAGGACGACAGGGAAATGCCACTGGTCTCTTCCGTTAGTAGGGGCTTTTTTATCTAGACAGTGCGTCACATCTAGTAGACCTAATGTCCCTTTCCTATATAAGTCCTGAGATTAAACTAAATGGACTAGCAAACCAAATTATGTTGGCTGTCAAATGGAATATTCTTGCCAGGGTCACGAAGTTCCATTGACCGCACAGGAGCCCAAAATTTGGCAGCTGGACGTACTGTCAAAATTAAAAAGAGCATGCTGGATATGTTCCCAGTGTTGAGATGGCGGGGAAGACGACAAACTACACACCAGCGTTTTGATAGGCGTAGGGCTCTAGTCAAGCCTATAAAGTGGCCTCTCATCGGAAATCATAACAAACTTGGTACACAACGGTGCACTAACGGATCCCAGACAGGTGATGTAGGTTGACTTACAATATTGGGACGACATACACAACTGAAGTATGACAGTTAAACCACCTTTATGATGGACTTAACGGCAGAGATCACCAGGCGGAGCACTAACTATAAGGATCCTGAGAATTAGCATTTACACGAAACGAAAAAAATTCCAGTATAAGGCTNTTGTTCAATATTCGATATCATTTTCTGAACTTAACAAAGAATCCTAGCGATGACTGGATACAGTTTGCAGCTAATGTCAATCGGGAATGCGAACGCGCCAAACTTCATAGCATGACGGACAACCAGTTCAGGTGTCTCATTTTTGTATGCGGCTCACATTCACCCCAGGACGCAGATATTCGGACCAGAATTTTGAACAAGATTGAGCAGTGCCCAGATATCACCCTACAGAGTCTCACAACAGAATGTCAGCGACTGCTTAACCTGAAACACGACACGGCAATGGTTCAGTGGGCTACTTCATCGGGTCCTTCGGAAATGATTTATGCAGTCAGCAGCAAGGGCACGACTAAAGAAACAAGTCGCCAGCCGACGATAAATTCAAAGCCAAAATCAGCATGCTGGTATTGCAAGGAATGGCACTTTGCTCGTCTCCGTCCGTCCAAAAATCATATATGCAACAGATGTGGGCAAAGAGGTCACAAAGAAATATACTGTCGCGCACTGGTGCAACATTCCGACGTCAAGGAAACTTCCACAGGCATCTGAAGTTTTCCCCCAGCAAGTCAAAGGCGGTCACCGCAACATTTGAAATTGATGGTGAATCCAAACGCAAGTACGTTATTCTTTTCATTAATGGTGTGTCTACCCGCTTGCCATCAGACACTGCTTCTGATATCACATTGACTTCCCGTGATACATGGCGAAAGATTGGGCGACCTCCATTGCTTCCAACGCATCATACGGCTCGAAACGCCTCGGGCGGAACCTTGAAGCTAGCCGGGGAAGTAACATGTGAGGTGACGTTTGGAGGCAGCCGAATCGAAGCCTGTTGTTTCGTCACAGCTCATCCAGGTTTAGGTCTGCTGGGCCTTGATTGGATAGATGACTTGAAATTGCTACATCAGCCATTAACCAGCATGTGAATGAAGATACACAGCCGGTCAGAAACTCCGTTTAGTCGCAATACACCAAGAGGAATCTCGCCAGCTGAATGTATGTTCGGACGGAAAATTCGCACAAGGTTCGACGACATCAGACCATCATCAGTCACATCCGCCAACGAAGCACACAGGGCAGGCTATGCACAATGCATACGGCGTTTCAATATTGGCGACTCAGTGTTCGCGCGAGACTTCCGAGGTCAAGATAAATGAACACCTGCAGTGATCTCAAAAGGCAAGGGGAAGGTGATCTACGAAGTCACTGTCGGAGAAGACACCTGGAGGAGACATGTCAACCAGTAACGGCGGAACCCTGGCTTACTTCCGAGCAAATCAGACTCAGATTCATTACATTGGGACATTCTCTTGGACACCTTTGATTTGGAAAAAAGGGCTGACAAGCCGCTGTCAATCATGAGCGAGACAATACCAGGCTCCTTTTCTCTTTAGTGAATCGTTCGCTAACTATTCAAGTTCACACCGAGTTACGCGTAATCTGTTGGTCCAGTAAATGCCTCTCATTATTCAACGACAGGGGTAATCTCTCCTCAAAACGGTTAATGAGAAGGCGCTCGTAATAACTGGAATTAATACGGTACTAACTGAACCAATGTACAAGAAAATTGTCTCTCACCTCGAATGTGAAAATCCTCAGAAATCAAAGAAAGTGCCCGCACAACAAATTAACAACCAGGAACCGATCAACATTGGTGGACGATAGAACGGGTTGAGCTCATTCAAACAAATGGTCATTGGTTTGGTCAGAGCAAAACAACTGTTCATGCATCGAGAAACGACGGGAATCATGAGTTACTCAAGGAAAAATATGGAAGAAAAATGTCTAATTTCGGTATTTGGAAGGTTTCAGGGCTCGGACTAAATAGGGGTAAGGGAAACGGTCAAAGTAGGTTGTGTAACAACAAGGATGGGTAATGTAGCTCATTTGGGGAAGAGAGTAAAGCGTAGGGTCATTTTTGAACATCAAGCAAACCTCAGCAATCTCAAAATAGCTCAACAAACCTTGAAAAAATCAACACTCTTAGACGGTCTAAACGAACAAGGAAACCCGTGAACCCCCTACAAGTGGATCCAGGATGTCAGTCCTATGATACATGCCGAAAAATGAGAGGTGTCAGAAGGCAAACTCACCAAAACAATCTAGTTAGGGCACCGGTGACGGCTGAAGAAACCAGTCAGCATTTCAAACCATCCAGGGCCGTGGTGACGGCTGAGGAAATCAGACAGCAACAGTGCACTGAGGCACGTCGGACCGATAAGCAGGATACGTGCAAGTGAGTGGGAGTGTCACACCACCCCGAGAAACTAACGCCTGTGGATGTGGCCTTACTTGGCCACTTGGAAGCCAAGTGGCCTAGACAAGTAGACAATGACTCATCACTATTTCATGATATATATTTACAGGCATTCCATTAATTTGGTCGAACTGGTTGAACCGATTTTTGGCGATACAGCGTGATTACTGCAACCGTGTCTCTCTTGTCTCCACACACGTTAGACTAGTGGAAGCCGCATAGCAGGTACCCAGGTCTAGCAGTCAAGCAGTATTAGAACTTTTGGAAAGGAAAAACGAAGTTACATCAGTGGCGACAGAGGTCAAACCGAACCCAATATTGGCCATCTTTACGGAGTTTATGCAGGCGCTCCTTCAACAGCAGCAGAAGATTTCCGAGCAGTCACAGGTGAAGCTTATTTGAATGTTGACGCAGAAGTTTTCGAGTTAGTCATTGGGAGTTGCAAACCAGGACCAGTTACCTACACCAGAATCGATGATCTAACAAGTCAGTGAGTTCCATTTTGATGCTTTCAGTGGAGTCACGTTTGATTCTTGGTTCCATAAATATGAAGATATTTTTCGTGTGGAGATGGCACAGCATCCCGAAGACAAGAAAGTCTGACTATTACTAAGAAGACTGAGCACAACAGAACACAAAGGATTCGTGAATTTCATCTTGCCAAAACATCCCAGAGACTTAACCTTTGGAGAAACCACAAGGGATCTGTCACAGATTTTAGGTGAGCAATCATCTTTGTTCAATATTCGATATCATTTTCTGAACTTAACAAAGAATCCTAGCGATGACTGGATACAGTTTGCAGCTAATGTCAATCGGGAATGCGAACGCGCCAAACTTCATAGCATGACGGACAACCAGTTCAGGTGTCTCATTTTTGTATGCGGCTCACATTCACCCCAGGACGCAGATATTCGGACCAGAATTTTGAACAAGATTGAGCAGTGCCCAGATATCACCCTACAGAGTCTCACAACAGAATGTCAGCGACTGCTTAACCTGAAACACGACACGGCAATGGTTCAGTGGGCTACTTCATCGGGTCCTTCGGAAATGATTTATGCAGTCAGCAGCAAGGGCACGACTAAAGAAACAAGTCGCCAGCCGACGATAAATTCAAAGCCAAAATCAGCATGCTGGTATTGCAAGGAATGGCACTTTGCTCGTCTCCGTCCGTCCAAAAATCATATATGCAACAGATGTGGGCAAAGAGGTCACAAAGAAATATACTGTCGCGCACTGGTGCAACATTCCGACGTCAAGGAAACTTCCACAGGCATCTGAAGTTTTCCCCCAGCAAGTCAAAGGCGGTCACCGCAACATTTGAAATTGATGGTGAATCCAAACGCAAGTACGTTACTCTTTTCATTAATGGTGTGTCTACCCGCTTGCCATCAGACACTGCTTCTGATATCACATTGACTTCCCGTGATACATGGCGAAAGATTGGGCGACCTCCATTGCTTCCAACGCATCATACGGCTCGAAACGCCTCGGGCGGAACCTTGAAGCTAACCGGGGAAGTAACATGTGAGGTGACGTTTGGAGGCAGCCGAATCGAAGCCTGTTGTTTCGTCACAGCTCATCCAGGTTTAGGTCTGCTGGGCCTTGATTGGATAGATGACTTGAAATTGCTACATCAGCCATTAACCAGCATGTGAATGAAGATACACAGCCGGTCAGAAACTCCGTTTAGTCGCAATACACCAAGAGGAATCTCGCCAGCTGAATGTATGTTCGGACGGAAAATTCGCACAAGGTTCGACGACATCAGACCATCATCAGTCACATCCGCCAACGAAGCACACAGGGCAGGCTATGCACAATGCATACGGCGTTTCAATATTGGCGACTCAGTGCTTGGACGAGACTTCCAAGGTCAAGATAAACGGACACCTGCGGTGATCTCAAAACGCAATGGGAAAGTGATTTACGAAGTCACTGTTGGGGAGGACACCTGGAGAAGACATATCAAACAGTTACGGCGGAACCCTGGTTTACTTTCGAGCAAACCAGACTCAACTTCATTACATTGGGACATTCTCTTGGACACCTTCGATTTGGAAAAAAGGGCTGACGGGCCACTGTCAATCATCAGCGAGACAACACCAGGCTCCTTTTCTCTTAGACGGTCCAAACAAACAAGGAAGCCCGCGAACCCCCTACAAGTGGATCCAAGATGTTAGCCCTATGATACATGCCGAAAAAGGGGAGGTGTTAGGGGGCAAACTCACCAAAACAATCCAGTCAGGACATCGGTGACAGCTGAGGAAACCAGACATCATTTCAAACCATCCAGGGTCGTGGTGACGGCTGACGAAATCAGACAGCAACAAAGCACTGGGGGGCACGTCGGATCGACAAGCAGGATAGGTGCAAGTGAGTGGGGGTGTCACGCCAGCCCGAGAAACTAACACCTATGGATTTGGCGTTACTTGGCCACTTGGAAGCGAAGTGGTTTAGACAAGTAGACAGTGGATCATCACCATTTCATGATATATATTTACAGGCATTTCATTCATTTGGTCGAACTGGTTTTCGGCAATACAGCGTGTTTACCGCAACCGTGTCATTCTTGTCTCCGCACAAGTTAGACTAGGGGAAGCCGCATAGCAGGAACCCAGGTCTAGCAGTCAAGCAGTATTAGGATGTTTGGCAAGGGAAAGGCGCGTTACAGCACTATCTGAGACCAGGTCTGACTCAGAAAGGGAGGGCGCCAAGTATAGCAAAGACGTGCACGATGCCTAAAATTAGTGCTGGCTAAAAACAGCCTATGCTCAATGCACAGCTGCAATAGTCGCCCGCCGTTGTCCGAGCGATGTGATGCTATCCCAAACCTGCCACCTAGACGAGATTTGGCCTCACCAAGGCAACCGACCTGGGCGTTCATATCTCTGGCCAGAACGACTATATCAGAACCACGTGTCGACCGGAGGAGAGCGGCCAGATCAGAATAAAAGACATCCTTGACGCCGACGTCACCACAGTCAGTTGGAGCATAAGCAGACACATCGAAAAGATTTCTGACGCTTTTGCGTCTAGAGCTGACCCTAACAGAACCTGCCAAGCGGACGGCACAAAGTCTACTATTAACAGGAATCCAATCTATCAATGCGGCTGCGGCCGTCGTGCTGAGGACTATACCTAC
>QNGE01007467.1:4251-22911 GCA_008508345.1 Paragonimus westermani | reverse complement strand
GGGTTAGGTTTGTCCAGTGCTGTACGATAGGTTGATGGGAGTAATCTCTCCATGCGCAACGTCCGGATCGTCTGGAAGAGAGAGGAAACACGGTGACGTACCCGCAGGACAGGCGTAAACGTATAACTCACCACGTCAACGTATCCGGTGGACTAAGTAATTTCACAGTGGACGTTTCATAAACAGCAACTTTGAGTGCCACTGCCTTTGGTTTTCTATTCTTTTGTCATCCTGTCTACAGCTGATGGGCTCAAAGAAGAAGATCAGCAAGCGAATAGACCTGAATCCAAACAATGCCATTTTGTTTGTGGACCTGGCAGTACATCCAAAAACTGTAAAAGCTTAAAAGCGAAATGAGGTTTCGAATTTTTCTTTATTTCGCGTGCAAAATTATCCAAAAATTAACAAATGAGCAGATAGACAGTTAGCTTTTAAATGAGAAAACATTTGCTGTTTTTCTTTTTTCTATCAAAAATAATATCGCTGAGTCCGCACATACCATAGCTTGGAAGAGCAGGTGGACCAAACAATCGGTACGAATGTTGGTACGTTCATGTTGGAAAAACCTCATTTCCAAAAATAAGATGTGCTAACATACTCTGCAAATCGTACGGGCTTGCACAGCTCCCTACCTGGACGATTATGCCTAGAGGTAGCAGGAGCGAGGATCAGAGTTGCGGGGGTATCGACAACTGCGGGAGTTTCCGGAGGCCAGTCGCTTTCTGCCGCCACTGGGGGATTCGGGCAAGGAACGCTGTTCGTCAACGCACGGGTGGCTGCTGGAACTTCCGTAAATGCCGGTATCAGTCTGTCAACAGACACTACTTCACGTTTGCCGTTTCGGCTAATGGTGAAGGTTTTCGCGTCTCTTGCGAAAACACGATAGGAGCCGGTGTATGAGGGCTGCAGTGGTCGCCGCGATTTGTCCGTACGTAGAAAAACATACGTACAGGGGGACGGATTAGCGTACACGTGTACGGCTGAAGAGTGCTCTCTAGGCTGTACCGGACGCAGCTTTCGCATGTGGCGCGCCAAACTAGTTGTGCAGCTGCCGTAATCGTACGGTGCTGAAGGTGCAGGTGAGACGAGTTCACCTGGTAATCTAAGTGTGCAACCAAAAACTAGTTTGGCTGCAGTAGATTTCAGGTCCTCTTTTACCGTGTTCTGCGATCCTGAAAAAACTAACGACAGTGCCTCTTTCCACGAGGGATTAGCATGTGCGCTAAGGGCCTCTTTAAGCTGGCGATGAAACCGCTCAACCATCCCGTTTGCTGCCGGATGGCAAACCTTAATTCGGATGCGCTTGCTTCCTGGCGTATTTAAGAGGACCGTAAAATGTCCTTCAAAATGTCATCCCAGAACTGTGGTCACCACTGCCGGACAACTGAATTGTGCCACCCAACTTTCCAGAAAGGTGCTGGCTACTGTCTCTGATGAGCACTTGGGTAGCGGTATGACTGTCGGCCATTTTGTGAAGCCGTCCACACGGGTCAAAAGATAATTAGAGTTATTTGAAGGTGGTAAGGGGTCTACCAGATCAACATGCACGTGGTGAAAACGTGCGTCTGGCAAAGGTAAGATACCATGGGGGTCTCTGTGTGATGGTGGACTTTGGAACGTTGGCACTGGAAGCAAGAACGGCTTTAGTTGCGAACGGCGTGGTTTAACTTGGGTCGTACAAACCGTTCAGTAACAAGTTTGACTGAAGGGCGCATGCCACAATGGGACAAACTGTGCAACTCTCGAACACTACGCGGCGAAAGGATGCGGACACTACAGAACAAGATATGCCCTGTGAAGTGTCGCAAAGGTTTTTCCCTTCTGAAGATGCCAGAGGTACTGGTTAAATTGTGAGAGAGCAGTTTTGGCGAAGATGCTTGATCTCAGAGTCAATGTCTTGTGCGGCAGCCACGGCTGCCAAATCAACACTGTGGTCAGCAGCTACGCTGAGGTTGTGGACGCGTGAAAGTGCGTCCGCCACAGTGTTTTCGGCACCTGAGTTATGTCGCATATCAGTCGTGAACTGAGAGATATAGTCCAGATGCCTAACTTCCCTTGGGAAATGCCTGTCGGATAAAGTGTTTAAGGAGTAGGTTAACCGTTTATGGTCGGTGTAAGCTGAAAACGTTCTGCCTTCCACTGAACGGTGGAAATGGCGGACGCCTAAATAGATAGCTAGCAATTCTCTGCGGTCAGAGCAGAAGCTACTGGCCCGCATGTCGCACTCACGCTCGCTGACCGCTGATTTCGGGATCTGGTTGGTCACCTTCCTCAGCCCGGTGCACAGACACGGCCAGTCTGCGTGTTCGAGAGCCCGAGAACAAGCGGTTGGGAGTTTATGTGGTAAAACAGAATGACGGTACACTGCATGCTGTTACAATACCGAGTTTCAATAACAACACACGGCAAGGTAGTTTTCAATTGTCAGCTAGTTACGACAGATATGTGACGTTTTGTACAGCATTTTGTACTTTATAACTTTTATTGTTCACTCTTTTCGCGTTTCTCCAACCCACGTGTGCACTTCATGTGTAAACCAAGTTAATCGATTGACTCCATAATCAGTAATACAAAATTTATCTCTGAGGTCGTGAGCCGTGCGTTTTCTCTGTGCTCCGTGTCGCTCGAGCACAGGTTTCGGAAGAGTTGAAGACCAACGGAACCAACCGTCTGTTTCAGCGAAAATCTCTTAGGATTAACACTACGGATCGTATCCATTGGATACCTTGTTCAGCATAGTGGAGTCTCCAAACCGACGCACCTTCACGAACTATTATGAGTCACTTCCCCTTCGTTTTCGTCACATTTTGGCCCCGCGTTCATATTCAATTATTTTATGGTGTTTAACTCCATCAAAACTCCCAATATTTTGCAATGATTTCTGATTTTGACACTAGTCGACTCAATTCTCCGTTTACCCGAATAAATCTCGAGTGCATAGTAAAATACCACAACAAACAGTAGATAGGGTTATTTATTCCAATAATCTAAGCAAAAATAATAGTATCGAACGAGTTTTTCGTCAAAAATTCTTCATACATATTGCATGTCATAGTAAATGTTATAACCCCACATTTTCTCATCTAACGTGTGGAATTACTCTCCCTCCCGATTCCCATAATATCCATTTTGGCGAGGAAATTTTTCTACGACATATGGACGCACACAACTTCGTCTAAGCTGAACGGTTCGCGAGATGTTCAACTTTGTGACGTTTACGAGCAATCGACGAAATGCTGCGTTGGAATCTGCCCATTTGTTCGCCTGATTTGGGATTTTCCGCCATGCCTTGCCAAAGCCGATCTATCTGGACAATTTCCGGACGCTACTGTTTAATTATTCGTTTAAGTCCGGTTTGTAACTATCCACAGTGATCGCGCATAACCAAGCGTGCTTCTCACATCTGCGTTGGGAAATATATATTATTATTATTAGTTTATTCTCCTAGAACTTTATTAATTTTAAATTACGTGCGTGTAATATTTCAAACCCTCGCGTTTAACCCACTCAGGTGGAAGCATTTCTTCGACTTCGTGAGATTACTTCACGATCCACCATGCTGTCTTATGCGGCTTCGCAGTCGACCACAGATATTGCTTCCTACGTGATTGATATACTTGACCCCATGCCAAACAAGTCCCCATATGGTAAACTCAAAGCTGCTGTTTTGAAGCGTACCACGACGTCAGATGAGGTCAAGCTCCAACAACTACTCTCCGGTGTCAAGTTGGATGATCGCACCCCCTCTCAGTTGCTTCGCCACACTAGATCCCTGGCAGGTGATAGCAGTACAGATGGTTTCATCCTCAGGCAACTGTAGACCAAATGCCTCCCGTTCAACACCTCAGTGATTTTGTCAGTACAGGATCCCGACATCCCATTAGAAAAGTTAGCAGAGATGGCGGACAAGGTTCACGAGTGTTTCTTCAAATGTTCTGGCAACCATGTGTGTAAGACCTTTATCCTCATGTTGATAAACAACAAGAAACGCTTAATAACCTCCAACGTCAGGTGTCTCAGCTAACAGGGACTGTGATTGACTTAGTTGGATGCCTCATAAAGGACCGCAAATTTCCTTGCACTCGACCCCGTTCTTGCTTGTGACCTCCCACAGTTAAGCCCCAAGCCTCTGTCACCCGTTGCTACCACAGACATTTCGGTGACAGCGCCCACAAATGCACACACCAATGTGCACATAGCAGTCTGCGCACTAAGGGCAAAACAAATCAAAGAAAAAACCAGTCAGTAATGGCGACAGCTGTCGCTGACCAGCCCAACTGTCGCCTATTTTATGTCCACAATAACTCCACCGGACTGCTTCCTTATTGACACCGGTGCAGAGGTCAGTGTTATACCCCCAGGTGAAGATAAACGCGATCTCAAACCTGCGGAGTACATCCTCCAGGCGGTCAACAATCCCAAACTCGTGACCTACGGTCAACACTTCTTGACGGTCGACCTCGGATTGCGTCGAAGTTTCTCTTGGATTCTTATCATTGCCGATGTCCAACACCCAATTATCGGCATCGATTTTCTCACGAAGTACTGTTTAGCTGTTGACCTCAACCGCCGGAAACTCGTAGACAGTATCACTACTTTGTGCGTTCATGGTAAAGCCACCAACAGAAACTCAGTCGGACTTCGAACGGCTTTACCATAAACCAACGAGTATACAGTCCTGTTGAGACAATCCCCAGGAATCTGTCAACCTACACCTAATACCACAACGCCGAAACATGGTGTTACCCATCGCATCACCATGGGACCACCCAGATTTGCAAGTCCGCGTCGACTGTCTCCGGAGAAGTGGGAAATTGCCGAGGTGGAATCTGCGGAAATGATGTCTAGGAATCATTTGTCCCTCAGACAGCCCATGGTCAACGCCTTTGCACATGGTCTTCAAGAAGACTGTGGGAGACTGGAGACCATGCGGTGACTACCGAGCAGTGAACAACGCCACCGTGCCGGACCATTATCCTATTCCGCATGTTCATGACTTTTCCATTAGCCTTTCCGGGAAAGAGATCTTTTCCACATTGATCTAATCAAGGCACATCAAATTCCCGTGGCTTCTGATGACATCGCTAAAACAGCGATCACAATCTAATTTGTATTATTCGAATTGGTTCGTATGCATTCTAGCCTTAGAAACGCCGCCCAAACATTTCGACGTCTCATGGACCAAGATTGACATTGACGACATCCTGGTTGCCAGCAGCAATTTGCAGGAGCATCTGCTTCATTTGAAGTCTGTCTTTGAATGTTCAAATCACCACGGCGTCACCATCAACACAACCAAATGCATCTTCGGTGCTTCCTCCATCGACTTTCTCGGTCATCGCATCGACAAAGACAGCATCAGGCTATTGCCGGAGAAAACGGACGCAGTTTCGGATTACCCATTGCCTCATTTTATCAAGGGCCTCCGTCGATTTTCGGGGATTGTCAATTATTATCATCGTTTTATCCCCAATTGCTCTAATGTGCTGAAACCGTTGACTAATTTGCTGCAGAATAACCCCAAAAAGTTCGTCATCACCCTCAGAGGCCACCGCTACTTTCACATCCGTCAAGCAGGCCCTATAAAACGCCATATATCGACTATCTGAGTACTGACGAACGTGCACGATTGGTTTTGAAGGCCGAGGCATCTCAGTCTGCTGTCGGCGCCGTTTTGTGGCAGGTCATTGGTAATGAAGTCTGATCATTATCGTTTTTAGTCCGAAAGCTACAGCCTGACCAAACGAGGTGCAGTATCTTCGGCAGGGAACTGCTGGCTATCCAGCTTGCCGGTAAGCATTTCCGACACGTGTTAGAAGGACTCCAAGTCACCATCCTTACTGACCACAAGCTGTTAACGCACACCTTCAGCACTGTGCCAGACAGGTACTCCTCGAGAGAGACCAACCGTTCAGATTTTATCCCATTTCACGACAGACATCCGTTACATCGATGGTCCAAGTAGCCTGGTCGTGGACGCTCTGTCTCGCGTGCATATCCAACATTTGTCCGCATCTATCGACCTAGAAGCCATGGCAGCGGCCCAACAAAACGATGCGGAATTTACTCAGCTGCCCTCCCAGCCATCCCTAAAATTCATTCAACTGCCACTGCTGCACTGCGACTCTAGAATTTTCTGGGACATCTCGACCGGTATACTCCGACCCTTCTTTTTTTCTAACTACCGGCGAAATCTTTTCGGTCATTTTTAATCTATCTGCCTTCCTGGCATCCTCCCCACCATCAAACTTATTACCAACCGTTTTGTCTGGCTGAACATGCGCAATGACCTGCGTGAATGGGCCAAACATTGTCCGTTCCGTCAGCGAAGTATGTTACATCGACACACCATCACATCTGGTACCTTCAGTGCTTTGTGCATCGCCCCCATTCTAGCGCTCTCCGTTATCATGGCAGGTGCGAAACTTTTTGTTCTGGGCACATACGATGATGACGCCGCTATTGCGCTGGTACTGTCATATTTATGCAACAACGTTCTGGAGCGTATCACTGCTTATGGAATCATATTTCTTGACAAATGTTATGAGATCTTTTTACTCATAGATGGTAGGTGCTTGCCCTGATGCATCCTCTCGAACGCTTCCTTCAATATTTCCCAAGAATACGTTTCCTGGTTCAGACTAATAACTCATTACTTCAGTGGCCGGGGCGTTCTCAAAGATCCAGAGGCAGATATTTTTCAAGATCATGGATTGGAATTCAGACGCAGACCTGGAATGCGACACCGAGGTGCTGATGCGTTGTCTTGAATACCGAGTCGCGATCTCGAATGTTGCGCGTCTTGCTTGGACGGTCAATCTGTGATAAATATCACCAGAGCAGTGGAGGATAATCGATGGCAGCCATTCAGAGCAAAGATGCCGGTCTGCAGATCACACATATAGGAACAAAAGAGGGCGGTTCACCTTTGCCCACCGGGGAGATGGCAGGCTGTATTTAGGAGTTACGCTGTTTGTCGTCTCTGCGGCATCACCTCTGTGTTATCCACAATGCTCTGTGCTACCAACACGACCCTGAATATGATGCCCCTATTTTATTCTCCGAATCAGCGGTTCGCAAGGTCTTGGAGAAACTTCACGAATATTTGGGACATACAGACCAAAACAGACTGAAAGCGGACGCGAGACAACATTTCTGGTGGACTCACCAACGAATAGACGTCAGGAATATATGCACTAATTGAAGCCTGTGTGTACGAACTGAAAACGTACGCCGCTAAAGAGTATGCTTATAGGGTACCCGAATGAGATAGCAGAAGTTGATACTGTTGGATCACTACCGGAGACCAACCGGAGGAATAGGTACATCTTAGTGACGTTAGATCACTTCACCAAATGGTGCGAGACCTTGCTGGAGCCGAGAGCGGACGGCTCAACAACTGCCAACTTGATCTTTATCATCGGATCTTGCGTTGGGGTGCTCCGACCCAGTTGCATTCTGAACGAGGATCAAAGTTCGTGAATGCGTTGATACGTGAACCGTGCAGAATATCAGGCAAGGAAAACGAAGACGAGTGCTTAATCATCCACAGGGTTATGACGCCGTGGAACGCGTCAGTCACACGCTGAAACCCCCTTAAGTCGTTAGTGAATTCAAAAATCACCAGATCCTGGGACGAAGCCTTACCACAGTGCATGCTTGCACCTCGTGCTATCGCCCATTCAACCACAGCACAGCAACCATATTATCAGTTGACAGAAATGGAGATGCGGCAGCCATCTGATTGACTTACTCATGGGTTGCCACCAGATAATTCGCTGACTTTGTATTACTGTCTCCAGCTACGTTATAAATTGATGAGTGCATATACGTCAACGCGTGAATACTTGCGGACGGCCCGGCAGAAGTGGGATACTGCAAGACGGGAGTGCAATGTACCGTAAGAGGGTGGACAGGTAGAAGCGCTGCGACCAGTGCTTTCTAGAGGAGGGGCTAGTTTAGATCACGCAGTGTGCCACCACTCTGCTTAACCACATATACTCCCATCCGCTTGTTCTCAGGCCCTCGAGCACGTAGGCTGGCCGTGTCCGTGTACCGGGCTGATGAAGTTGACCTACCAGAGCCCGAGATCAGCGGTCAGCGAGCGTCAGGCCACTTCTAAATGGATATTGAGAAGGGCACGATGTGGTGAAGCTCCTTTGGTGCCTTTGTTTTGTCAATACACTTTTCTGTTTGACTTGTGGTTTTCCCTTCTATGTTGTAGACCCTGTGGTGTTTTGATTACAGACTTTGGACAATGTGTGTGCGGTCACCTGCGACTGACTCATCAGAATATTACAATATAGCTGCTGTCGTTAAAATCGCTCGCGTGTGACAATTGTTGTGTTAATGCATGAGTGGGAGATCGCGTATATACGTATGTACGATGATGCATTTTGTTGTTTTACCGCGAGTAATTGAGGTTACTTTTTCATTCCTACGACATGGATTAAATTGTAACTTTCGAGGCAATGTTAGAAAATCGTGAACTTCACAGTTGCAGTTCCAGGAGTAGTTCGGAGATACAGGGAGGATGTCGGCGGTATTTATGTCCGTGGGGCGGGCTGTTAAGCGCAAACATTTCTGAAGTACGATGAGGTAATTTGGCATGCCCCTCCCAAGATTGCCCAGATATACTACCGCCGCGTGAAGTGTGAAATTCGTATCAGTGTACGCAGAGGTGTACGACGTGTCTTCTGGGTTGATGTTCACCGGTTTCAACAACTTAGTTTACGCGACACTTGTTGCAAGTGGCGCTTTCTCATGCTCCAAAGAATCGTCTAGTGCACGGGTCGCATTTCACAAATCGCAGTCTCACTGTTAATGCAGTGAACTACTTTAGGAGCCTGATCGAGTACAATACACTAACTGCTGGTATTATTCAATGTGGCGGATGTTTGTGAGAAGTTTAACACCACCGCTGACGTCGGAAACATTCGGCGCAAGTAAGAGCCTGTGGTGTCAAGTGAGTTCTCTGTGTAAGTTTTGCAATCAAACATTAGAGAATTCTCAGGAACTGCTATCGGCAGTTGATGCGATAGATGTGCGTACTATACAGGACGAGTGAGAAAGATATACGCATATGCGCTTCGCAAAAAGAACGCAAGTTACGCATTTCAAAATTTTACGCACGTTGTGAGTGGCCGACACAATTAAGTACCCATTCTGTGACAACCAACCTCAACCTCAGTCACCTGGTAGACGCACGATTTAAATTCACAAATTCGTCGGTTTCTTTCACTTCAGCTATTGTTTGCACTCCTCCGGTGATCATGAAAAAGAGGACCTTCACAACACCCACCACAGGTGTAGACTCAGACCCGTCCGCATTCGATATGACACTTGCGCACTAACCTAAGAAGGCGCGAGTCAATATCACCTAAGGCAATTCCGTTGGGAATGTGATTGGGCAAAGTAATTTTCTTCACAGACGCATATACGGTAATCTTACAGATATCAGATCTGACGAAAGGGATGATGGAGGCTTTATCTGATAAACGGCTTTGGTCATCCGCAACGAAACCACAAACTCATGCGAAGTAACGGCTACAAGTTGTGCTAAAAAGAACCATAGGTAGTGTTCACATATTCCCACAGATTGCAAATAGATCATTCCTATATCATTTTGTGCCTGTTAGTTCTTGGTGATATCATTCCTGAATCCCGGTGCACCGTTCGGTTTCACTCGTAACGTAGGACATATGGGTGGGGCAGTTATGAGTGTTTGGGTATGCAGTTCTCTTTGTCACGCCTAACTGGAAGTGCCTACAACTATGGCAGCAGTGCCTGGCAAATATAACCAGCAAAAAAACTGAGCTGCTCAGTTCTGGTGTATAACACTACGCTGGAAATTTTCTATGACCTTATCTTGAGTTTGCAGCCTTATGAAGTGTTCGGTCTTCATGATCCAATAATGATTATGACGTTGAAAGAACGACTTGTGCCTAATCAGACTTTTGTGAAATTAGATTTCATCAATTCCGTACTTTAACCTTGCAATTTATCGCAGTTTCACAGTTTCGTTGAATTTTCCATCAATTGTTGTGCGATTAAATTTGCAAACGTCCCTTCCGTACACTCTTGGAATAAAACAAATTATTACCACCAGCAAAATTCAGTGATTTTCCGAAATGAAACACGCCGCAAAATCAGAATAACCTCGGTGATTTGAAGGCTTTTTTATCTCAACGATTGCGTCGGTACTCTCCGTCTACCGACAGGATTGAATGAAACATGCTCTGCCACTTAATTCAAGTTCAACCTGTGCGCGATCTTTAGTTTCGTCTGGGGATTACATACCAAAACGTAATTCTGACGCACGTTTCTTTTGCGTCCCTGAAGGGGGCATTCCAAATTCTCTACATTTAACATAATGAGGTTCTTCAGGGCTGTTCCAAGTTCACCACAGTAAAGTTCTCTGGAAGTTGTGGCAAAAAGTAGTAGTCGAGTTTCTTTTCGGCGATTTTCAGCGATTCATTCACGGGTTTGAGTCCAGGGATCTAAGTTACCCGAAACCAGTAAGTTTGTCCGTTTGGATGTCTACCGTTTTCTTGTTGACCCGAAAGGTAGCCAATGGAAACGGGATATAGCACAGTCTTTGGGGGTTACGGAGTGTACCAAGGACAAAATAAAATGCTAATCTAACATTTTTCGAAGCAGTTACGAACCCCGTAACACTTTGAAACGGTGCCTAGCAGAACAGCAAACTCTGATGAAAGACGGTTTCAATGGTATTCAACACTATAAGAGAACTGTTGCTTCAGGAAGGGCCGGGACCGAAGCTCATGGAGTTTGTCGTGACTCCTTTGACTTCTATCAGCTACTAAGGTAGATAATTGCTCCACGAGTCCTGTGCTAAATGAAAGGTAGGAGGGAATTAAGTCGCCAAGAAGTATTTAGTACTAAAGTGAATGAAGATCGAGAATTTCCTGGCGATTGTCGCGAGGGGGACTGCTGAAGACCGATGGTCACTCTGGTGGCTACAACGGGGAGTAAGTCCCTCTTCAAACCGGTGCAATCGACCTGATCAACACATTCCAGCAGTGATCTTATACACATCACGTAGAGTGTCCTCAGTGCATGTCTGCCTGTTTCAAGAATCTTCTATCATCCCAGGAGTTACAAACGTTGTTTGGCGGCCATATGTTGTTAATACGGAAAGGACAAACCAGACAACAGCCAAATCCCTAAATCCCTTTTAAGGACAACTTTCACGTTATCTATTAAACTTTGTACGGTGTGTATAACAATCTGGTGTTATTTATCACGAACAGGTCTCCGGAGTCTCCTCTGAACGACAAACATGTACATTTGCCGTCGTTTAAAGGAAGACTTCAGTTGCTTGGTCAGCACTCAATACGTTCAGGATCATTCTGCAGTGCAGTCTGCGGTCCAAATTTTGAAACAACCATGAAGAAGCGCGTCGTTAAAAATAATTTTTGAGAGGTCAGTGATATATATCAAAAACAACAGCGGGCATAGTACGGATCCTCGAGGAACTGCCGTGGAGATCACAGAGAGAGAAGAGAGGCCCGGGCCAGTCTTTATTCTGAAAGTGTTGTCACATAGATAGGCAGTGATCCGGAAGGAAAGCTCTCCGTTAAACCTATAGGATGCTAGTTCACGTGCAGTAGGACCGTGTGGGAAACAATCAAGTGCTCTGGCGAATTCGAAGATGATAGCATACGGGATACTACCTTTGTCGTTGACGTCTGTCGGACTACTCACGAGGATTACCACACTGACTGTACATGGCCGACCTGGAAAAAAGTCATGCTGAGTGGAAGAGAAGGGATTAGTTGAGAAGAAATGCTTAAGGAGTGCACTTTTTAACACATGCTCCATTATCTTGTATGGGATGCCGGTGAGACCGATCGGTCGATAGCGAGCAGGTGAGTGACGATCCCCTGCTTTAGATATAGGAGTGAAAGTAGACTTTTTCAATGGCCGCAGAAGAACGCCGTTCCGAACAGTCTATTCAAACAGATTGTAGAGGCACACTGCAAGCCAAGGGCCGCTTCTTGGACTGATCGCGTATGAATTCACAGCAATATAAGGATTGATCTTTAACAAGAGATCTTGAACATCCAGCACGAGGAAGCCAGCTGTCAGGATGTGATACTGGAAATTTTCCTCCGGGGAGAATCGAATGCCAGTTTGGCAGAACCAAGCTGTAGACTGCTGAACAGGATTTTTCAAACACCTTAGCAACCACTTGGTAGTTGGATGAGGTTTCTCCATCAGGAAACTGCAGAAAAAGCGCTCGAAACTTAGATTTTTCCGGTAGTGTAGGTACCTGGAAAGGAATTTTTTATTTTCGCGGGCTGCTAGTAAGATTTTTGACTTCACCCGTTGATTGTGTTGACGGATTTTCCGCTCGCACCAGTTCCGTGCGGAGCGAAGGGCTTCTAGATCCTCCGGTTCACCCGTTAGGTTTTGCTCAGATAATGGACGAGAGTGTATATCAAGAAGGCAAGGTATGTTCAACGGACGCGGTGCATGAGAGAAGAGCTTCCATAGTTTTCCAGGGTGATTGGCGGATTCGAACGAATGATGTTTCGAATTCACTAAATCGGATGCAACACGGAGTGTGCTTAAAAATGCCCCAGGTGAGCTCAAGCCTGCGTTTTAGAAATTTCAGAATGAATTCTTCGTTATAGCATTATTTGGGCCAGTAGTATCTAGAGTCAAGGACTAGCAAAATGTGGTCAGTCTGCTCCCGTGGCCGTCCGGTGATCACTCTATCTACCAGGTAGTCTTCATTTGTGATAACCAGATAAAGCAATGCGAGCGTCTCTCCTGGAGAGCGACTTGTGGGTAGTTTGATGTGCTGTGTTCACACTTTCTCATGGATCAACATTGTTAAGTATTTTGAGTATCTGCATTCCTCATGAAAAGCAGCTATACAGTTAATTCTGAGTGCGCCGAATTCACCTATCTTGAGGAGATGGGAGAAAAGCTGCATAGACGAGATAAGGTCTAGGGCGGCATGAACGGCCCAGTCGTCAGGTGCGCCACACGACGGCGAAAGATACATATCACTGACAATTGTGGTGTCACGAATACAAGTTTTGAGTTCGATCCAGAGTGCGTCAAATTTCTCTGGGGAGGTAAATTCATTTACCACATTTGACACCAGAGGCTTCTTGCTTTGGGAGACAGCATAGCTTCACTTATGTCCACCAGGAGGTCCGTCGGGTAGAATCAGTACTCAGGAACATGCAATTCACCATCCCTGATGTCTGCAGGCAACCAGTTTCCTGTTGGCACGAATTCATGAGGGCTACTGACGTTGGCCGATTTTCTGGTTTCTGGTAGTTTACTGATGAGTAGTTTGTTTAAAAGGATCAGACGGTCAGTATACACGAACACGAAGGCTACTTTCTCACAAACTGCGCTACAGTTGCTTGAGCCTTCTAGGAGTGTAGCGGTCGGATCATCACAGCTCGAGTGTATGAAAGCATCCTTGTAGGGTGTGTTGTACGCTTCTGTTAGCCCAAGGTCGATGGCTATCAGACTGCTTCTGCTTTCAGATTTACTGGAAGGTGATTTGCGGATTTACTCCCTTGAACTGTTGGCAGGGTTTTACAGTAGAAGAGAAGTTAGCACTAAGTGACTCTGATCCATCCAAGAAAAGTGTGGCGGGATGAGAAAACTATGAATCCTAGTGCATGGAGGGGGTGAAAACAGCAGATTTACTGGCCTATAAAGCCTAGGAATAAAATAAGTTTTTACGGGCCATTTTTGAGGTGGAATGATTAGGAATCTACTGTAAGATTGGTGGTTCGTACCACCTTTGAGAGTTACTCCCCAGACCCGTGCAGCTCCACAGAAGATTGGCCGTTCAAAGTGATGTGAGAAGCCGGCCCTGATTTAGCTGCTTGGTTTGATTTGCTCGGAGACACTGGCCTCCTGTTGAGGACAGGGACGAAGACTTCACGTTAACCTGAAGTTTGGGGTCAGCCTTGATGCACGATCTTGTTCTAGCAAGCTAGGAGGACTTCTGTCGCTGCCATAACGAGTGATCCGGTGAAACTCCCTCCAGGCTAGCATGAATTTTATTCAGTTCAGCCTTCTTGTCTAGTAAATCCACTGTACTAACTATGCGGATGAAGCCACAGAAATTCCGAGCGAATTCTTGGTTGCTTTGAAACGAAGTCCACTGGCAGAAACTAATATTGTTAACGTCGGTGAGAGAGATGCGTTTAGTACCGCTCTGGCTTGTTCACCCGAGTAGGATGTGGTCGGAAGTCGTTTCAGCAAAGCAAGCCCCATTACTTGGAGTACCCTGGTTCTAAACCCCGTTTAGGTCTCCCGGATTTGACCTTTGGAGAGGGCCACTGTCTTACGAGCAGCCGCCACACCTGGAAGGGTGGGGGTGGTGTACTCATTCAGTGAGCTGAGTTCTAATTTCATGTCAGATAAAACTCCCTGTGCTTCGGCCAGTGCCCTTTCTACCGTGGCAACTTGTGGAGCATTGACTTCCTTGGGAGCCTTGCAGCTACATTTACACGTGTCTTGTTGTTTCACTCCGAGGATGGCGAGCAGTGGGAATGGCATGACACTGGACGGGATGCAGCCTCTCTGGAAAAGGCAGCTTATGCAGGATCTTTGAAGGTGTCAGCGGATCCCACTGGTCCTCCTTGAGGCCCGTGCACTTCAAGTGGCATCAGTGTGGGCACTTCTGGCACTGCATACTGCTCTGTCATGTCATGCGGCAGCTGAGTAGGCCAGAAACACTTAATACTTCCGATCCACCGATGTTGCTGGAACTCGTGCGTGTCAAGCAACAGCTTCCAGCGCTTCGAATATGGGGCCCAGCTTCAGTGTTTGTCTACCCGATACCCGTCACCTACAACCACGTTGTCAAACCTGTATGTGAGGAAAAGAGAAATAAACAAGAGAAAGTGGGATAATTTGTCTGAGAAATCGTTGATAAAATGAAGACAACCATGCACAGATGGCCACACGTGTGTGTACACCCATCACATAACCAGTAGTATGTATGTGACCCCTCGGCTGTATATTTTGCGCTTGTAGGCAGATGTGACACTTCCGTAACACTGGTCGTGATGACAACGTCTAGTTCTCGACGCATATGTGAGAAGCACGCTGGGATACACTCGATCACTGCAGATGACTACAGAAGACACAAACCAACAAATGATTATATAGTACCACAAACACGAAATCTGCTATTAAAAGGAGCGTGATCAGAAAGAAAGTGATTACAGTTTACAAAACTTTGGCGCACGCAGCATCAAGAAAAATAGTTTGCTTGCTTCACAGATTCAGTCCAAAAAATGTGATGTTACATTAATATACCTTTTCACGGGGTTGTTTGATTGGGGGCGAATTTTCCAATAGTTGGACGTCAGTATGGGGAATGCAACCAAATGCGTCTTCACGGGGTTTCGCCATTATGTGATACAAACGGTGATGGAAAAATGTTAGAATGAATCACCTTTCTCGAGGGAGGTAGGGGAATTTCGNAACGTTAGACATTGTGTGCACTGTAACCTGTGATTGACCCAATTGGAATATTACAGTTGTGTGACTGGGCGTGCTGCTGTGTAGTCGGTGCCGTTTTGGTTTCGTTTGTGTAGGTCGTGTGCATGGCTTACTGGCCCTTGAGCTCATGTTTGTTCGTATTGTTTCTCTTTTCAGAACTGTTGTTCGAACCCCTACTTCGGAAGAACGTTGTCCTCTGGTGCGTCCACGCCGCCCGAAAGTTGGTCCGCGAAGCCACGGGCATCCAGATTAGAGTCGGCTGGCTTGCATGTTACAGCGGACGATTGGGCAGATTCTAGCGCAGGGCTCCATCGATTTTCAAAAACCTCCGAAAAGTTGAAAATCTCGCGAAGTGTTAGGCCGAAACTAGGTTTTGTGTGCCCAATCGTCGCGGAAAATATCCTTGCACAATGGGTAGTTATGGGGCCAAGTAAAAGAACGCAATCTCACGCATTAAATGAGAAAATGCTCAGCGATGATATTCTTTATGACGAACAATGTGTATGCGGAACTTTTTGTCGGACTTCACTCAATGTTGTTATTTTGCCCTGGTTAACAAAATATATAACTGTCAACAGTTGTTATGGTATTTCGTGAATCACACAGGCAACCAAAACACCGAGTTAACGATTTGGAAGGCTCATTGTAATATGCTCCGGAAGGTATATGAGACGGAACTTACCACTCGTATTGACGCCATTGGGCTCGAAACTATAGGTCGACTCACCAATCATCGTCAGCTTTTCTTGTGCTGCGTTCTAGGCTGAACTGTCTTGGCTCTACTGTCCACCGAATGGCCAGTGCCCTTCCATGTTTGCTGCAAAACCAGCGTGATATCAGAACAAGTGTCAAGCTGTAAATGTATCAGACTGTCATTAATTTTTTTTCTACACGTACATGCGGCATACTGCGAGGCTGAGGTGAAGGGTAACCAAAATGGATATCACCTTTTTCTTCTCGTTTTTTCCATTTTTTCGAGTGGTTCTCTGGGGCTGACGGTTGACTCCCGAATGAGGGGATAAAACTCCAACACGTCTCCTCGTGCCCGAAGTGGCTGCAGTTTGGGCTTTTGGGATGTTCGAATGGAGAGTGCCCCACGCATTGACAATCGTTGCACTGCTAGCATGCAGTTGGCGGGCTCTGATAGAGTTCCAGCACCATGCTTCTCGGTTCCTCGGTTAAGTGGCTGCTGCAAGACCTTGTGGACTGCAGGTAATCCTGGCTGTTAAATCATGGTTGAGTCGTGTTTCCGACTGATAGGGCGTTGGTGTCCGCCTGTCACAAATGGTCTCGCTGTCAGGATCCCGCTCGATCTTGTTCAGAATTCTAACAAATAACGCCATCCCGGGTTAACTGTATACAGCAGACCGATATTAAATGTTTGGACTGATCCCCCTAGTTTGACTAGAATTCGAACTCGCCATAAACTCAGTTCATCTTGCCCAAGTTAGCGGAAAACTTGTCATAACTCTGCAAAAGGCAGAGCGGTCCCTCGGGAACACAAGATTTCTTCGGCAGAAGGAAATCAGCTCGCGCTGGATATTCCGCTGTGCTGACTTTCCGGAGAACTAGTCGTGCATTTCTTGTAGTACGTATACCAGACATCTACTTGACCTAGGCTGCCACCGCTGGCCTATATCGCCACTATGCCCTGTTGGTCTGGCTTGTGTGCTAGTTTGGTCCGACAGGCTAGGCTGAGCAGCACTTCGGTGAGTGTGAATGCAATCTTGTTGGACGGGCCAAAATGGAACAGCAAAACCAAAAGCTGCTACACTCTTAGAGTAGTATGCGGCGTTACGGACAAAGTAATATTCCTCAGGTAGCAAGATACGATCCTACACGCATGCATCGAAACGCCCTCTACAGTTGCGGTACTGTCGCCTCTGTATCACGAGGGTGGAGGGTAAAAAACCTACCCCAAAACAAAAAGCACTCCGATCACCCAACGGTTGATCGTGACTTCTGGCTTACTGCTCAATACGATCGAAAACATTCGGCATCGTTTAGAGTCTTAACGTAGCTTCGAATGCATCTACTGCGAGCAGCCTTGCTCAGCTTCGGACATTGTTGTCACATTCATTGTTTCTTCGGGCTAGACAGAATCCTTACTGTCTAGTGAGTCAAACTATTAAGCCGCTGCTTCCAGCAGGGTTCCTCAAAATAACCTTGTATCGTGTTGTCTCTGACTTGTTTCAGAGGCTCAAGTCAATTCCTTTCGCACCATAAACGACTGGGAAGTATCAGAAACTGTCACTCTCCCGGCAGTAACATGCTCAACCCCTCAATGCTATTTCTGGTCATTGGTTAGCTCTGCTAGATGAAGCTGATGTAATGATTGTAGGTAATGATAATGAGTTGATTCTACTGCGTTCCTTGATCTCGGAAGGAAGTCCAGCTATTCTGGGATTAAATGCTTTAAAACATCTCAATTGTGCTCTTTCACTGAATACTAGCTACAAAAGTGGTCCAAGTGAAGAGTACCAAGCCCAGTTAGGCAACCTGATTGTTCAGTGTTCACAACTTTTGGGATGGAAAGTAGAGCCAGCAAAACTGGAAGTGCAAGAGGACCCGGTTTTCCCAAAGCGGCGAATAATGCCTTATGGAATGAGAGAACATGTGCGTAATGCTCTCGAAAGATTGAAGGGAGACGGCATAATATTTTTCAGGTTAACTCATCAGCATGGGCCATACCAATCGTTGTGGTTGAGAAAGAAGATGGCAAATCACCTAGGATATGTGATGACTATAGAGTAACGCTGAATCCAAAACTGAAAAAGTGCGTGTTCCAGGTGCGAGAGCTGAGTTTTCTTGATTTTACCATATGTGATAAGGGATACAGGCCGGACCCTGACCGCTACAAAGCCTTGGTTACCGTTACATCGCCAAGAGACCAAGATGATCTGCGATCAGTAATGGGATGTTTGCAATATTATTCTCGTTTTATCTCAAACTTTTCGACGAAAGCACAACCAGTATTTGCGGTTCAGTCAGCAGAAACATGATCTTGGACTCAAAAATACGAAATTCTTCTGCGAGAATTAATACGAGTTGTGATTTAAAGGTCGACGTTAGCCCCATTTACTATGTCTAAAGTTACTACGCTGAACACAGATGCATCCAATGTTGGCATTGGTGCTGTGTTGGAACAGG
>QNGE01007466.1:8391-22927 GCA_008508345.1 Paragonimus westermani | reverse complement strand
TTTACATAGACGACACATGACTGAAAGTACTTTTGGACTCACAGCTTGTCGATAAGCCGCACATAGGTCACGCTGGGTGGACATGTCGGCTGCATGGGCATCGCTACTGGTGATGGTGCAGGGGCAAGTTACACGGCGCAGGTGGATGATCTGGTGGTACGCCGCACGGCATAGCAGGCTTGGTAAGGACGCTCGCTCTATCGATCGAGTGTGNCTTAGCAGGCTTGGTAAGGACGCTCGCTGGACATTTAAGGCTGACGTGATGGACGAAATGAGCTAACAAGCAATAACTCCAGTACTAATGTATGCACAACTGATTGCATTGCACCACTATACGCAGAAAATGAAGGGCTATCCACTGATACCGAAATCGACAGAATTTCTTCGAAAACACAATTTTGTCCGCGGTTGAAGTACCGTGCGCCGTGCTTCAAAATACTACATTGAGAACCCGTCACAGTATGAACGCGAAATTTGTATATTCCGATAGGGCACGACGAGAGAAACACAAAAATATCCAAATTGTCTAGGTCCGATGAGATAACACAAAGTTATGAACAAAAGTGTCAGAGCACTGAAGTGTGCAACCGTTTGTGCACGCACAGAGTGTGCGTGCAATCACTTTAATACAGTGAAAACTGTCCAATACTCGAATCTCTAAAATTGAACAGACATCGAATTTCAACGAATGTATCGCCCGAGAGACAGACGCCCACCNAATCTCTAAAATTGAACAGACATCGAATTTCAACGAATGTATCGCCCGAGAGACAGACGCCCACCGACGTTTCGGAATCAGAATGCAACCACACTCCAATCCGAAGTGAGGATGATGGAAAACAGAAACCGAGTCTTACCGGCTGGAATCCACCGCAGAGGACAAATTTTTCAGACGTAGTCAAGAGAACGGTCAGGACTGCATACAAAACCTTTGGTTTAGAATGGAATGGCGCACGGCAGCCGGTGGATGGCAGTTGACCAAGGCTAACAATAATTTCCCCTCATAACGAGTGCAGCCTGCAACCAAATTTCACTCAAAACTGATCGCAGCTGTCACGTGTGCATAAACCATCCGTCGGCCACTTTCGAAAATGAGCACTAGACTCGAGTTTCGCCCTTGTTACAACTCATCAGTAGTGCATATGCTTACCACAGACGGAAAAAATACTCAAGCCATGCTCGCTTGAGCAGTATGTGTTGGTGACTACACCACTACACGAAAAAATATCAAACGTACATACTCAACCACTTTCGCTTATGAGCGCTGCTCCGATTGCCTGATCGCCCACACAGGAGGCACAGTAACTGTCCTGTTGACTCCAGTCAACGACCTGACGAATACAACTTATCTCCAAAATGAAATCACAAATATCGCCAACTCGTTGGACGATATTCGGACTATTGGTAAGCAGTAGGGATTCTCATTTATATTACTTGAACATCACACACAACTAGTCGTAGCTGTCGCATTTCCATAGATATTGCAGTCAGTCCCCTCCGAAAAAGAGCACTAGCTGCTGGTCAAGCACAATGCAAAGACTTGCATACCGCTGCCATCTATCTGCAGAGCAAACACGGTTAAGTCTCTTTAATCCACACCAACTGCCACAGGACCCAGTGCTGACACGTATCTTAAGACCATCAACGCCAATGATAGAATAGGTCGCTTTGGTGCTTCGACACTTTAAACGTCTCACAATGACCAACTGTATACCCTCCATTGTTGCTACGACTAAGACTGAACTGTGTTGTAACCAGGGCTATTGAATCCTTGAAAACATCGATACCAGGTTATGAGTACATGAACTAACAAACCACCCGATCGAATGGGTCCCAAAGACTTGCTTCGGGATCAGCCAGACCATGGTGAATGTCTGGCATGATGAATCGAGTTGAACGACAATGCGTGTTTGCATCGATCGGCGAAGCAACTTTCATAGTGAGGTAGTCTACAAACTGAATATCACTTAAATTTTGACGCGAATTACAAGCTCAGAAGGACCTCACAGGCAAACTCTTGCGTCAGTAGCGCACAGCTCTGTCGCGACCAGCTTTCGAACTTCGGTCACACCATCACGAAACAATCGTGTTGGCCACTTTACCATTCACATCTCACAGGGCCAAATTACCAAATGCAAACACAACCACTTGCGCGTGTGAGTGACGATCAGGTTGTTCAATTGTTTGAATAGCAGATAGAGTTAATAACTGACGTCATTCTCGTGATTGGGACTTCTGAGTCAGACCCGAATCTTCAACTTCATTAAACCTGCTGAGCAATACAGTAGACTCGGTTAATTTCAAGTTCGAAACCAACCACAGTTGACCGCGGCCTTTGAATTCGGATAAACCTTTCGGTCTAGACTCAATCTTAGCCCCCGTCAGAACTCATCACCAATATATACTTCCTTGCCACCGACTGGATTTGCTATGGTACATAAATGTTCGAAATTCAATCCAGGTCTCACACTGCCATCTTCTACGGGGGTACATACCTGCTTCTCACTCTGCACAATGGTTTGCCCAGTCAGTATGTGGACCGTAATATTATCAATCAATACTCCCATGAATGCCCGTAGGTTCAAGAGCGCCTAACTGATTACAGGGGGATGAAATGTGTACCATCGTCTCTGTGTCGGTTGGTGGGAAATTGTATTGAGCGGTTTGTGGGTGGAATGAAACGGTGAATAGAGCTTAAAAACAGAAGACATCAATCAAGCTACCGGGTGCAACCGTCAAGCATGCACATCTGATGACCGGTGGAATTAGGACAGAATGGTGGTTAGAAAATTGGTGATGCATATTTTCTCTCATACATATGTCAATAGAGTGAACATTGAAAATGATTCAGCACTCAACTGATTCAGCCGTAGCCACGGTGTTAAGCAGCGTGTTCCAACATAAGCAGACCCTAACTGTGAGACATTTCTGTGTATAACGTGACTTGGTTATTCCATAATACAATTGTAATGACTGACCCTTCGGGCATCCTAGCTCCACGTGAACCCGTTGTTTCCAATCAGTCAGTAATATCCCTTCAAAAATCTACACATTGTGTCTCAAGCCTCTGTTAATTATTGTCGTGCACCCTTATTTCTCGAAGCGTTTGGGGATCCAAACGAACAACACAATCGTTTTCACTACTTCGAGTTTATCATTATTCATGGACTCGAATGGGCGACCACATCGGATGCGTGACATCCTAAAAGATTTCATCGGTGAGTTTTCCCCAAGATATAAAGGGTTCCAAGGAGGGTGGTTTTCATGAATAGCCACGTTCTGATGATTCAACCCAGTCCATGTGTAATGGGAGTGGATCTAGAACAGCGAAGGTGGCGTAGTTTCGAGAATTGATCAGTCAGTACGGAGTGAGTGCACAACAGCATACATGCGTGCTGGATGGACGATAATAAATTCCCCCAACAACTTGAGCTCATCATCATTGTGACCACCAACCGCGTCCACCCGGAACAGATATTCTGTTTAGTCTGCTCCGGAAGACGTCAGCCGGTCGATCGGATTACAAAGACCGATTCTCCGTACAAAAGCATTCTACAAACTACGTAACAGTCGAGGTCAAAGGTCACTCGCCCGAGACCAGCCCTGCTCAAAACTAGGTCACGTAAGGACACTTTTCTCAGCGTGCTGTAAACGCAGTGGAGCACACCGGCACAGTCGGAAAGAATGAAGTCGGAAGCCTTGGATTATCTTAGTCACTGAGAACAAGGTGAGAAACAGGTGGTTGTATCAGAATCATCGGAGTAACGCCACCATTAACAAACGCTCGACTTGTGGGGATTTCACTTCTGAAAACCGACAACCCTGGGTGTTTTAGAAGCTAAACCTTGTGAACTCATTACAACCGACCGCCCCGTTTGAAAGGGATATACCTCACGTGGTGAACGATTTTCCCTTTGTCAAGTGTCTCTTCCCAAACCCATGCACAGCTACGGAGATCACACTCATCGCAAAGTCAGAATGGGGCACAACAAATTCCATTTCCCCACTGGAGTCTCCCGGGTTGGTTTCTGAGGGAGAGAGTTCAATTTCCCACTGACCTGTCCCCTGGCGGTTAAACAGCGCTAGTCCGATATGTGACCCAAACCCTAAATCAGTCAACTCAGGACAAGTGATCACGATTCAGAGCAGACGTCCGTTGGCTATGGTCAACGTGATCGGATAGACCGGAAAAGAAAGCCATAAGACAAGTCATCTGTCTGCCTGTCGACAACAAACAAGAGTCTAGCAGGTTGACAAAAATGAATCAAACAATTTCATAGCACGATAGATCCGAGGATATCACCAAAGTAATACCAAGCTATACGTGACCCAACGTACATCACTCAGAGCTTTGAACCGAAATGAAAATGACGATCAGTAATAACCTGCTCAGTTGTTCACTGAACGGAGTGAAGTTCAATTGCAGAGCATGATCAATGAACGTGATCTACGGAACTGGACAATAAGCAAGAAATAACGAAACAAAATCACCCTAATCTCAACGTTGCTTCACAGCTCAAAATTCACTCGTCTACGTCTCGTTCGAAATACTAAGGGAATCTAACATGTAGGTCAGAAGATATTTATTATTCAGTCAGCTACTAACTTCCGTGCAAATATGGAAGACGGCTCGCAGTAGAGCTAGGACCACTTTGGAATTTCGTCGAAAATCGCCACAAACCAAAACAATGAGTGTTATATTCCATATCGATCCAGCGACAGAAACAGCATGCTCAAACGCGGCAACCGCACTACCAAGTCACAGCAATAGCTCGGCCTCTGTTACCCGTCCGTCCCACTCTGCCATATTTAATCCCCTAAATGATCGAAGGGACCGACTATCTGGGCATAATTTCTCAGGATTCTTACGCAGGCACGCACCAACATGACTGTTGAACAGATAATTCGTATTCTTGCTAATTAGTGTGACAGTTTAATTGATTTCAAAGATACCCAGTTGTGGTTTGGTTTCATAGCTTAGTTGGCAGTGCGCTTGACGCGTTTCGGCATGCTGTTTTTGTCACCGACTCAAAAATATACGAACGAGGCACAGATGTTTCACAATTGGGTCCCCTGTAAATATTGCGAATATATGTACACAGTGACCACGTCAGTTGGGAAAATCTGTTGGTTAGCATTTAGAGTTAACTATTCTTGCCCTTGGGTAAGTTACCATGTTTCGGCTATTGGTCAGAAAATGAATGAAAACCCAAACCGTCAAATGTCACAGTCCCCCATAAGTGACGTAATGTATGAAGAGCCCAACTGCTCACAATCTCAAACTTTCACTTAATTCCTTCTTAACCACTACAAACTGGTAATCATTGAAGTTGGGCATTTTTGGAGGTCAAAATTTCCTTCGACTGACCCTTTCTCGCCCTTCTTCGTGACCCCGTTCGGGGAGAGTCTGTTTCATGTGTCTTGGATCGGGTCACCGCGTTTACGGTTGCCGTATACAAAGGAAGTGTGGTGTAAAAAAACTGTGAGACTGGACACCATAGACTCCTCCACGGCTTCAGACTTCTACCTTCTGAGTCGACAAAAGGGTGCGAGGCGTGCTAATTGCGGGTCCACTAGTGCCGCACAAAGTGGAGTGATCTTGGGGATGATTCCTGTAAGAGTTATCGACCTGACAGAGGATGTTCTGACTAACGCATTCTTAGACAGTGGCTCGGACACCACATTAGTGAGTCAAGAGCTAAATGTTAGGCTCAATCTCATCGGAAACCCGTCCGGAGTAAGGGTCACTACAATCACCGGTTCACAAGTGGTTCCAGGAAGAACGGTCACCCTAGAGATTCGCTTGTTTGACGGGGAGGACGAAGTTGCGGTCAAGCGTGCACATCCTCTACCCAGTTTGCGGATAAAGGCTCATGTAGATGCAATTCGAAACGAAATCTGCAAATGGCCACACTTAGAAGGTGTCCCTTTTGGCGAAATTCCGGACAAAAGGGTCAGTATTCTTATTAGCAACGACGTACCCAAGGCACTTTGGGTGTCAGATCAAAGACTAGGAGGCAGAAAGCAGTCTTATCCAGTCAAGATACTCTTAGGTTGGATGCAACTGGAGCCGCTTAGGTCTTACGAGCGTGAACCGTCAGCCATTAGTTGCCTCTTAAGGGTGGACGCATCCATATCAGGGCAGATTCCAAGGGTCTATAATGCAGAGTTTGCCGATACAGAGAGGTCCACGCCTTCTCCATCGGTGGAAGATAATGCAGTGGCGACAGCCTTAGAGCCACCTGTTGAGACGTAAAAGCTCCCTGGACTAGAGTTAACTCACCTTTATGGTCATCCCGTGAAGTATCAGCATGAATTCGATATGGATGGCCAGGCAGAAAACGACAGCAAGCTTCTACTTTGCCTTCTGCACCATCGCAAAGGACGTACCAAAGGATCAACTATCGGATGCAATACCCTTCTACCCACACGTGGTCTTGGGAGACCCGGGGAACTACTGAGTGAGCCCTCTGGTCAGACTCATTAGGATTCTCGGTTGCTATTGAATAGACCATTAAACGGCAGCAAGGTAGTAACCAACAGTTCAGACGATTTAGCGCATTTAGCCCTTGTGCCTCCGTTGGTCCTACCAGCTGAAATAATTCTGCGGAAGCAGTGGAAGGAAGACCGAGGACCGGACGATCTCATCCACCAAATTAAAACTAAGAAGTGCAAAAAATGGACTGCCCACGTAAAGATTATAAACCAAAAAGAGGTTCTACGCTATGCCACACGAAACGTGGTATGCGGACGGCGCGTGACACTACGTGTTTAGTGAAGCCTCAGAAACAAGGTATGGGGCAATGACTCATGCACAATTTTTCCCAAAGGTGGGCCAGCCGTAATGCATCTTCGTGATAGCTAAATCCCGAGTAACCCCCCAGGAAGTCGGAATCAAAAGTGGTAATCCTAGTGGTGAGAATTGAGATCGTTCTACAAGAACTTCAAGCGCCTATCGAAAGCGTAACCTACATGACCGATTCAGCGGTTGTGTCACACTACATAACGGACGCTCACACGAGGTTCACTGACTTTGTTGCTAACATTGGAGATGACCAGACGGCTTCACAGTCTTTGTGCCACCTTGATCGATGGCACGACCTACGTGGCGGACGTGTTGAATTCGTTTTCTGGAGGAAGTCGAGGAGAAGACCTTTAGTCCCGCCAAGAGTGTGGGGTGGTAGTCATAGGGGACGGCTACCATCCAATTACGCTCTGCGATGTATGGGACGCCCGAGAGATATACACAGCACAAGTCAAGGACGATCGCTTTATCACAGCGTACCCTCTGAGGTGTGCGTCTTCGAACTCCTTTGTACGTTTTGCTTATTTTCTGTGAGCGTTTTTAGGGAGGATTAGGTGAGAACCCGGACTTGAATTGCAGCACCTATCGTCGATTGGCACCTCGTTGAAATTTTGGCGGCTGGTGTAAAACATTTTGGGGGGTCAAATATCCTGTCGACTCACCCTGTCGCGTCCTTCGTCGTGGCCCTGTCCAACTGTACGCCTGCTGACGTCATTCCCACAACCCGTGCCTAAAAGTACTAATTCCTCCAGCCCGCCTCCCCCAGTCATTGAATCCCACTCACCTGCCCACACACCTATTGTTACCTGTCAGTCTCACCCTCTCTTCCCCCCTGTGAATACGGCGATCCTACTGTCCGCCATGAAACTTTCACTAGCTCATCGGTCTGCCTGAAGGCCGGGGTATTTAGACACACATCAGACCGATCTGATCGCATTTGGTCAGTTCGTCCTTGCCTGACGAGCGCTTGTGTCTGTACTTGCCATTTGGACCCCTGACGGCCTATTGTAGCCAAACATTTTGTCTTATCTTACGAACGCAAACGAACTGTGGATTGTTACTTGTAATTGATCATATTAATTATATCAACAGTATCACGTTTTCAGCGCGTTGATTTGGTTCTGATATTTGGTCTCGTTGGTTAGACGTGCGTCACTCAACGTTCGTCGGAAGAACGTGCAAAAATCCTCTCACCAACTAGTATATCAGGCGGTCACGTATGCTGTTAAAAGTCTGCAAACGCGCAACCGCCAGTTTCGATTCAGGTGGGACCCAGCTGTGAACACTCAGTTTCGACTAGATCGGAACCAGCTACAAAGATGAGAATGCCTAGATATGGCAGCCTGGATCTCGAGCAAGGTCTCCAATTCGGTCGAAATCCGGCACAGAAGTAAAACCCAAAGTGAGATGCTTTGTTCCGGAAACCATGTCAAATGGAAAATTGATTCATCTGTTCATCCGAGTGTCAGAATATTAACTTCAACGAACATTAGTTGAGAACATTATACTGAGGTGTTAATAAAACTGACCTATTCATCATTGTGAACTCATTATACCGTATGCCTATTGGACCGGTCGTAGACCGGGTTCAGACAAGATTCTGCACAGAATCGGAAGTGTTCTGGACTGAATCCACAATTTATCAACATCACACGTCGAGTTCAACAAAGACGAAGTTAGCTCTGAACTAACCGTCCTTCTTTGGGCATTGCGATGGATGAGCTACACTCAAAGTCTGTGACATAAGGTATTAGCCATCTTGAACAGCTGGTCTATTCCCTTTGGAACACGAGTAACAATGCAACGAAACATAGCTTTTCCATTTTTTTTTCTCAAGCGAATACAATGACCACGGCTTAGAAACATACTGTCGTGTGAGAAAGCAGAATCGATCAAACGACCGTCACTATATGATATAACGGGTGAGTTTAAACATTTGATTATCACTAGAACAGAGTATGAACGTAAGTAGAAATTTGCTCAACATAGGCAATAATTATATTAGATTGTTTGACTTGAGGAAAGGCTACGATGAAAAACTTGCTCTACTGACATCTTTGCAATTCTTGAATCAAGATTTTATTTTGCTGCAAAATATGTTCCCAGTCAATCGACATTTACTAACAAAATAGTAGGTCCGCATGATTTATTAGAAAATGAATTGAGAATAACACAACGTTACAAGCATTTTGTAATACACAAGGTTTCCACCACCCCAGGTGATATTCCTCAGATTTTACAGTTTCTAAATTACAAAACCGTGCTGAGTTCAAGCTTCGTCGGTGATAGCCGCCTTATCAAATTACTTCCGATGGGAGCAAACAATCAAAATTAACCCGAGAATAGTTTATGTTTCTACCCAAATTTGGACGAAATCATGCCAGGTTAAGCAAAATAAGCTTACAGGAGAGTTGCACGAATAGACTCCGTTAGGCGTACTGAAAAACCCGAATGTGGGGTTGCAGTTATTCCACAGAACTTCTGGCGCAAAGAGCAAAAATGATCATCATAACAACCAACTGAATAGTCAGAACGCTGGAACAAACGGCCAGGAAATAAGACCATTGTTGTCCAACTTCTGCTGTGTATACCAGTACGGCAACGAGCAGCGTGACTGTGCCGATCGCTAGAAACACTATCCGTGCGACGCCAAATCCGGGACGCAGTGCGATATCTTCATTACACAGTGTTAACAAATCCATTATGAGCACGGCAGTCAGGCAAGCGGATCCAGCGATCATCAGACCTGCGACACCACTAGCTACGGCTTTCCATTGCGAATTTTGACATCCCGTAAACAATCCACCACAGCCCCAACGGTCACTCGCCAGAGCTGCAATCGCGGTTCCCACGGCAAGCGCCAATAGACTGACGCTGATCCCGCTAAGCGCACGAGCCATCACCAAGCCATGTGTGTCTCACACGTAACCCGCGTTCTCCTTTAATAATCTCAACATTTTGACGCACTCATTGGTTCAGACGCGGCTGCCAATCAAAAGGCAGAATGGACGCATGACCTTGAACGCGTCGCTCGATTGTGAAAACTACATTTGTCTCGTGGATAAGACGCACACGCCATCTGCGCTTTGAACACGGGCGTATCAAACTCCTAACACTGTGCCTGCACTCACCACTGACAGCCCCTGAACGTCAAACATGCATCTGACTCCATGTCCAAAACACGTATAAGAGCCAAGGTGAGAACCGTTAACGAAATGTACTTCGAAACTATGGAAACCGAAAACCCCGTGCGATCTATCTGATGCCAACTGCTTCGGTAGACACTTTGTTGTTGATATGGTACTACTCAGTGGAATCGATATGGGTTGACTGTATACATTGGTCCGAAATCTGAACACTATGTTTGCCTTCGCCGTTTGGATGATGCAGTGAGTTATAAACACTTTGACTCTTGCTCTCTGTATCTGGTATTTGTGTGTTAGCAAAACAATGTAACACAAAGGCTACTTCACGTGCGCTCCCTTCAGAGAATACGAGTGAGACGTGTCCTGGAAGGTATACGCGCTAGGGAAGGAACTGCTACTTCTTACCATGTTCCGACTGATTTCCATTAGTTTTGGAGTCCTGTGCCATAAACGGGCAGTTAGTCTGTACGATCTTCCACGAAGACGTCGAGTAACACTTAGCGATAAATCAATGATCTCAAGTATTCATCACAAGTTTGGATCGTAATGCCACGGTACTAGTGAACAAACTAGCAAAGTGATTATTAGACAATCTCAACAGTTTCAACCGATGGATCGTTTTCCGGAAATGAGTTACAATTTGGTGACGAACAGGTTAGAAATCAACTACAATTACGCAATAAGGCATTCATACCCAACAAAGCTCTACCAAGCAGTGAACAGGTTCAAGAACAATGGGGGCGAGCCGATCTCCTAAAAGGGGAATGCACGCACCACTAAAACAAAGTACAATGACCGACAACTGCTTATTCGCACAACTATCAACTTCAGGTGGTAAAACAAAGTCGTCTAGAACAAGGTCCAGTTAACGTTCAGAAACAGGGAAGGTTGAATGTACAGGGATACACACGTGGGATTGGATCGGATTTTCACATGATTTTACTTCAAAAGCCGACACGAGTATATCAGGAACAATGATATTACGACGTTACGAAGCTACATTACAGTTGTAATGCAGATATCAAATTTTTATCGTTCAGATGTCTTCTTCCATGATTATTATTTCCATATGCTCGTTTACAGTACAAACAATTCAAACTTGCTTGGTAATTGTACTTCGATTGTCCTTATCTGCTGACGTTATTTCTCTTCCGTTGATTTCATTCTCCTCTCTTCTGGATGAAATGTCAGACTTTAAATGATGGGACGCCAACTAGTTGGCCAATCCTGCCAAATCGTTGTTAAACCCGATCCATTTATCTACTCTAAACATGTCGCCATGAATGCGGAACCATCATTTCTCCGTGAACGTCTCTAGTCTATTCGCATATCACTTCCTCTTTCAGTTTTACGGCAGTCACTTAACAGACATGCGGCTGAACAATTCGCCAATGTCTATATTCTTCCAATCCCTACCAAACAAACACCTTCTTCTCTACTATCGAGTATGTTCGGTTAAATTTTTATGGCATGACTAGATCCTGAACCAATCTGAAAGACCGTTTTCAGCATAGCAGGCCCCAGTACCAAGAATGTAGTTTCTGGTATATCGTTTCACGACTGTTTCATTTACTGATGTTCGTTTGATACTTTTATCGCCTTATGTTTGGTATAATGTGGAAAGTTGACTTTTCGTAAGCATGTTCGGTTTATCCGTAGACAGCTTACCCTAAATATGTATTTACTTGTCTTTACTGTGTGCAGTAAACAAGCGTGATGAATTGTTTACCGGAACTGAACAAAAAATCAATATTTTCTTCTTTTATTACTACCACATTTTATCTGCTAAAATGACTCTCTTGATATTGTTTGACACACGCACTTTCATCTGCACCCGACTTTTTAATGCACTACTATTGTTGTGTCCGCAAAAGACGCTTGGCCAACAAGTTGGTTTATTGCGCAAACTTCCGTATAGGTCATGTCAAAAACTAAACCACAAACGTGTACACTCATTTGCACGACGGACATGCACTCACATACATTGGGTGACAGTACGTGATCATTCGCCTTGGTGAAAGTTCTCACACAGCATGTACACACTGTTCCGATAGTCTCTTCTTGTCCGTCGTGTTCGGGGCTTGTCCTTTTGTTCCTGTATGTCGTCTGTGGGTAATACACTACTTGTGAGTAGTATACTACTCACAACGAAATTGCCTGTTATACAACACTATCACGTTGACTGGTGGTCATTCGTAAACTTGTTTGTGATTGCTCCCTATTGAAAGTTTTCGTCTGCTGGATAATTTGAGTATCCGGTTTATTCACACTTAAGGTGGGAGTGAACTTTCATTGTAATTTTATACCGGCTATTGCTACAAGGATAACACATTGCTAACTTTGTCAATGGTGTGAGAAAAAACGCTGTATCTTGCTAATGTAAAGGCTGTCAGTTTTCCACTGAACACTACAGACCGTTCAAATGCCGCCGATTTAATCCGGAAAAGGAAGATAGCGCAGTCCCAGGATAATCTCATTTGGTCTTCGGTATGTAATGTTTCATTGATGTCTTCATCTTTTACTCTGGCCATAAGTCGTTGGGTCGACATAACCCCTTTGAGCTCATTCATCATTCTGTTTCAACTGTCAAAACTTGGATCTTTGTGCGATTGCGTTTCATCTGCACTCTCATGATCGGTCGAGTGAAACCAGGATATCACTTGACAAAACTTCTGACTGCAAGTGAAATGCGTCGAAGCCACGTTGTCCTACATTCTCCAACAACCGACGACAAAGTTTCAACTTCCAACTACTGCTGGAAGTAGTACCAGTCGGCAGCTAATCCTAGTGGTTTGTAAATGTGATTTTCCAATGGGCCTAGTCACCTTTGGT
This sequence comes from Paragonimus westermani, assembly GCA_008508345.1. Lineage (NCBI taxonomy): Eukaryota > Metazoa > Platyhelminthes > Trematoda > Plagiorchiida > Troglotrematidae > Paragonimus > Paragonimus westermani. The sequence continues at coordinate 10,144 of QNGE01007466.1, read as the reverse complement.
TGGTAATATGATATAATCACATCAGTAGGATTCCAGAGGTGGAAGAATGAAGGTCAACGGACACGTTCGTTTAAACCGATAGAAGTACTGTATCCATATTCGGACACAAACCGGTTGCAAAACCATAGTCTGTACACTCACAAGTCCCTTGTTCAAGCACTCATTCTGCTACGGACTACCCCGTTGGAACAAGTGACACGAAACTATATTTGCCATGCAGTAATACCCAGATACCACCAGATTCACACTGTAGCAGGTTCCCACGCAATCCCGGTTTAACAACCATTTTTATACTCAATGTATTGGGCTTGGTTATAAGATGGCACACCGAAAGCGTGTTCACTCGCCACATGTTGGCTTTTGGTGAAATCCCTTGATGTATATGAACATCCCAGTAACGTTCGTTGCTTAGATCAAAGGGAATTCACGTTAGATTTATGCTGAAACAATAACGGTGGTGGCCTGATAGCTGGTCTTCATTTCTGTTCCGTTCACGCCGTTGATTTGTTCAGGTACTGAAATGGCGCTGAAACACTGACTCACATTTTTATGCTCAGTATCAGCATCTTGGTTCACCTGTTAACACTGACTGTCCGATAGGCCAGAGATCCTACTCGTCTTTACTCGAACGCACGACCAAATCAGCATTGAAGCCCAACTGCATAGTGAACGTTTGGCAGTGAAGAGGCTGGTTCACACAAAGTCCAGCACGAGGTTACCACGTTTACTGATCAAAACGTAAAGGCCCTTCTGATTGGGTGTTGGCCTCAAGTGATGTGGCCCACTCCATATAGCATCTAGAGAACAGAGCGGTTCAGTTTCACGCAGCTGTCCGAACGAGTCCACTTTGGTATTGATAAAGTGCTCACCCGATTTAACTGACCAATAATCGATACTTCTGATAGTCTTAAACGACTCAGGTGGTGAATTGTTTATGGACAAATTTTTATCAAACACAATGTATGTTCAGAGGATGCAAATACCCTCGACGGCAACCTTGGCACTACAAAAGCAGACTGACTATCTCAGGGTGGCCTGTTCTACCTACAAAGAGAGTGAGCCAATGAAGGATGTGAAGGGAGTGACCACATCTTTCGGGAGATTTAGTTCAGGTTGCTTTTGGTTATCCACACCGGGCGGACTTTTGTGATCACACACCTGCCAGTTTTGCGTGACAAATCGGACAGAGATGATTGCATATTAGCGAGGTTCTTGTGATAGACCAAAAAGACGGGTGCAATAAGATTGACGAGTCATCTTACAAGGTTGTCCTTCGCAGGTAGCTCTTGATGAATTCGCTCTGTGGTCCTCCTCAGAACCGTACATATTGGCTCTGCGTGTTCTCTACAAATGATTCTCGTATAAGGGGCAAACTGTATCTCATTCATTAGGTCATTTTTATTACAATCCTCTTGTACATGCTACCCATATTTACTCCACCGTCTCGCAAATGAGTTTTATCTGAAACTACTAGTGTAGTGAGGATAGACGGTCGCACCATGCTACTCACACCACTATTCAGTAGCGGCATGGATCGAGATGATCGCGGATCGAAATAATCGCGTGATAAATACGGCAGAGACAGGGATGGATCGTTGGAGGGTAGAATGACATATAATGGCTTTCGCTACACGACGGAACTGATACATGGTGTCTAGAGCGACTGGAGTATCCTCAGAAGAGTATGGTGTGCAAATGAGTGTTTCCGTTTCTTGTCGTGCTCAGACGCTTAAGTAGTGTGTTGGTTTCTCCA
>QNGE01007465.1:0-13535 GCA_008508345.1 Paragonimus westermani | reverse complement strand
GTCCTTTCTTCATCAATCGTTGGATCTCGACGAACGCTTGGATGGCTTTGTGCGACCAATGAAACCGGCAATCCTTCCTCAGAATTTTGTATAAAGGACTCGCGAGGTCATGGAAGTTTCTGATGAAGCGGCTGTAGAGCCCAACACGACCGGGAAACTGTCGAAGCGTCCCCTTCGAAGTTGGCACCGGAATAGCCTCGATTGTCAGCAGTTTCTCTGACAGTGGCTGGACCTCCCCGTGACCGACCTTGTGACCGAGAGGTACTACATTACCAGTTTATCATGCTTCAACTCAATCACGGCCTCAACGCGGTCAAGGAATTCCGCTCCCAAGATAGTCTGACGTGCGTTGGGGGCAATGACGAACGGTTGTTTGACTACCTGACCATTCGGACTACAATCGTTTGTCCGTATTTCTCGTATGTAACCGAAAAGAGCAAACAAAGTGATGCTCAAACTTAGGTCCTACTAACCTCCGTGTTGGACTTGGGTCCACCAAAAGCGCACATGCCTGGGACGCCTAAAAGAAATATTCACTCACTGGTACGAAGTGCATTAGGACGTTTATTACGTTTACCCGCGGTACTTCCCAAATCATGGAGTTTCTGTTTCGGTCACCACAGGAAACACCTGTTTTCCGGCTTTATGTTGAACACTTACAGGGAATTCTCAAGCTACCATGCTTTTCTACTCATGTTATCTATAAACATGCAGTCTTCAAAAGGATTAGTCAGAGTTAGTTTATATAACTTGGACGCTACTGTCACCTGTCCCACTTTTGCATTCAGATAGATTTTTCAGTTTGACCTTTTTGAAAACAAGCCCTAAGATTAAGTTTCACCATTCTTAGAGGTTGTCACTCATGTGCATGTTCGTCACGATCAGGATTTGAACCGCGGTCCATGTTCACAGAGAGCAACTTTATTGACCAATGCACTTTAGGTATGGGTGGATTATCGTATCTAACCCTTCGGTCACACTTGCTAAGAGGCAGTGTCGGGCCCGAGTGGTCGCCTCGGAAAAGCCAACAGCGGCTATCCCGCTGGTTTTAATATATGAAAGACCACGAAAACTTTTCATTCAACCTGAGAAAAATAGAAAACAGTATGCTCATTGGATAATGCATTACTTTCTGGTAAGCAGTGACTACCCAAAATAGGGGGCAGACTCGGACTTGAAGACCCGTTAAAAAAGATGTTGACTGGACAATTTACCTGAGTGTGGAAGCTGCAACCAAAAGTGAATAGCACTCAAACAACTAAGACTAGTCACTTTAATCAGTGGAAAACTTAAAAATGGATGGAGGTGTACGTGAAATCTGAACCCATAGAACATGGGTCACGGTGACTTCAGTAAATGCGAAAAGAGTCACCCTATGTGTGTACGGTAGGGTGACCATTGCAGCCTGATTGTAAGTCTTGGTCACTGTTTGTACTAACCATTCAACCATATTCAACAACCGTGCGCCCCGTTTGTTTTATGAATTACGGTGAATAGGGTTTTTTGGCTGCTTGCGACAGATCACGTCTACGAGCCTGGTAAGTCGATGCAGAGTAGAAAAGTTTCCATCACTTGGGGCAAATTGTAATTTATAGTCAATAAGAATCAGCCACGGTCAAGATGAACTGAATGAAGTGTTATCTAAGTTGTCAGCTTACGGCTTAGTACGTCGGTTGAAATGCAATGGCAATTTACCTGAATGCTTTGAGGGATCAGCAGGAAAAGGACTTACTGAAATAGGTAAACAAACTGTGTCATTCGTGGTCCTACTTCATTACAATCAAAGTATTGTATTCAGTGGAAGATTGCAGCGCACTACATGGCTAGCAATGATTAATTACTGCGTCATCTGTTCCACTAACGGATAACCCTTTTAGTCTCAGTGTATGAAGTGGGGCGACGACGTGCTACTCATTATTATATGTAGGAATCATAGAAATTCATCAATCACCTGAGACTGTTGTCTAACTTTTCCAGCGGTTTTGATGGGCGCACTTCAACTCACGGCTGTATGTGAGGGACTTTAAGGCCACGTGCATATCCTTCATCTAGCGTATTTTTAACCCTATGCTAAATCCTTGTGAACGGGGCGTGATCTAACAGTACACAGTTAGTGTACATCGATGACGACAACAATGTCAACAAAACGGCTGCCTGTAAGGGAACGCGTGAGCAATACTCGTGATGGCCGTCTGTCATATTTCGATAAGAGATTACGTTTTGGAGAGCAATGCTTCAAATGAAGTCTCCGATAAGGGGCTCTTCCACGTTTTTTCAAACTCCGTCAGACTGAATACGTGTTATGAGTCACACCGTCATTCACTGGATAACTGTCCGAGAGCATCACTTGAGTTGTGAAATGTGAAAGGTTTGACGTGTTTAGGTGGACACACTCGGTTGAATGAACAACAAGTGTCCGTGGACTATACCGCATTTCGGACATTGCTCAGCTGCTGTTTTAGGACGGTTACGCAAGTCAGAGGCAACTGTGCAAGGAAGCACTGCCAATGCTATGCATTCTCGTTTGTTTTCCAGTGTTGTCTTCACTGCATTCAGTAGATTTATTGGAAAGTATCATCCGGAACAGGCAAACGGTTCACATATACTTAGATTTATACTGTATTGTTGTGAAGTGAATCGGTTAAAAATGGCCTGTGGGAATTCGGCCAGCATGAGAGTAAAAAATAAGATATGAAATAAAAACAAAAAATCAGTCGCGTTCCTTTAAGCTCATTGCACGCGACGAACAGGTAAATAGTTAACTACCAGCTACAGTGACAGATCGGAAACAATTTTGATCTACTGATAAGTTTATTATGGCTAAGTTGCTTTTCGTACAGGCTGGACGTCTTGCCTCTGAACCTAAATTCCGTGCATGAATCCTTCATCCGATGACCCCCTCAGGAAAGACTGTTCATTTTTATCGAACGGGACGTGCCCGAACGATGCACAAGGGTTCTTACAAATCAAACGGCTCTTCCAATGCTGCAGCCTCAGCTAGTCACCCTTGAGCTGGTGATCTCTGCTAAACATGGCAAACTTTTCAGTGGGTGTTGGAGCTTGTGAAGGTTTGCATAAGTGAAGCTTGAGACACTTTGGATCATCATTGTCAGCACTATTATTCATAACTATCCTATAACCATTAATACAAGTGCGAGATCGAGCGGAGAGATAGAAAAAAGGAGCAAAGGGGACTTCGCGTTGAAAACGAACACGCCTGTACTCAAGCATTCAAAAGCAAGACGCATACGCCATGAAAACAAACATTTTGGTACCCGGGTAAACGGGTGGGCTTGCTCACGGGTCGTGCCCGTAGGCTTTTGATTAGTAAACGGCCTTCCATGTCAGTACTAATTGCGAAATCAGCAAATTTCTCCTGGTAAGTAAGTGGTAACGGACAATGAGGAGTAGTACTTCCATAGTGTGGTAGATTTAGGGTTGGCAGCTAGGTCTCTCGCAGGACGCCACATGAGCTCGTTGGTTGCACCAGAGCGGCATATGTTACCCTATCACAAACAGTTTTAGATACCCTAACGAAAGCATATGGACTCCCGGATAGCGCACTGTCCACGTAGCATACAGACCTCTGCAGGCTCAGTCAAGGAAGGTATACGAAGCCGCTATGATGATCGTCGAGTACAACGGAGGGTTTACCACGTAAGTACATCCAAACCGTTAACAGAAAAGACATGTGAAAACATACTGTGCGTTGTGCTCATGCCCATTACTAAGTAAATCCTTGGTTAGGCCACAACGAGTTAAAACCAAAAGAGTTATCGGTTTCACAACGTTTCGACCCTCTCGGAGAACCTTTATTAAGCGATTCAAATAAGAAAATTCACATTTAACAAGCTTCAAATGGGGTAGTCATCAAATGGCTGTTTCAGATGGTCCATACATCATGATTTTGGTGGAGAAACAGCGCTCCACCTTGAACAAATCAAAAGCTTCACGGCAACTTTGCTCCGAAAAATGGACGTCAGCCTGGGTAAATCACTCTGGTTCACCCTATATAAAAACATCACTAGCTCCGAGGTTTTCCGGTTTGCCAAAAATATAGGCCCGGATGAATGTCTGGTCAGCTTTGATATTGTTTCATTGTTCACCAAGATTCCAGTGATGGAAAATCTGGAGGTGATTCGTCAGCTTCTTGAAACAGATACCATTTTAGCTGAAAGAACGGGTTTATCAGTTAATGAGGTTATAGAAGCTACGGAGCATTGCTTACGGTCTACCTTCTTTACGTTCAAGGGGGTCCTCTACCAGCAAGCAGACGGAGTAGCGATGGGCTCACCGATCTCTCCCAGGGTCGCTAACCTGTTCGTGCAAAATCCAGAGAAAAAGTTGTTGTCCAGATTTCCTGATCCATCTAGAATTTGGTGGAGGTATGCCGACGATACGTTGGTGGTGATACGTAGAGAAACTATTGATAAATACAAGGAACACATAAGCCCCTTTCATCAACACATCAGATTTACAATTGAGCGAGAATCAGTCGGCCATGAACTGAGTTTCCTAGACTGCAGAATATGCACAAGAGCCGATGGCAATCTGGACGCAGGTGTGCACAGAAAGGACACCATTCTAATCGGTACCTGTGCTTTAGCTCAGAACACCCCATGTGCACTAAGAAAGCAGCTGCATCCAGTTTATTTCACACGGCCTTGTTGCTAACCAGTTCTGAGGACGAACCCTCGAAAGAATATAAGACCGTAAATTCGACACTGAAAGCCAACGGTTACTGTGACAAGATTCTACGCCTAATTCAGGAGCCATACTGTAACAAGATTAAAGAGCACAGAAACTGGCTATCGGCTGTTATTCTGTACAGAAGGAATGCATCGGAGGATCTTAGACGGGTCCTCAATCGGTACAATATCAGAGTGGCATTTAAAGCCACCAACACTTTGAGGAATAAGTTAGTCCCTTTAAAGGACAAACGAACAGTTCTGGAGCAGTCAAACTGTGTTTACTGAATTAAATGTAAAGATTGACAAGCCTCGTACACTGGACAGACCGCCCGGCAGCTGGAAATACGCACAAGAGAACATGTAGGGTGTAGTAAAAAGCCCCCTACTGATGCTGAGCAAATCCGGAAATTAAAACACGATTCAGCCATTGCTGCACACGCGGTCCTCAACCAATACCAAGTTGACTTCGACCATCCGACTGTGCTAAAAGGTGGTTTCCGTAACCACAGAAAACGTCTACTGAATCGCTTCGATGGCCTGGAATTGTCAGCTGTTTAGCAGGGTTAGCTGGGTGGACAACAGTGACACCACATCGAAAAGTTGTGCGGCATCCCTGTGACTCAGCCCATCCCAAACAGTCCACACGCATGTAGTTTAATACCACACATGCATACTCACACAAATACAACTACCTGGGGTAGTCATATGGTGACCTCAGGTGAGCCGTGAACTGGCCGCTTGTCCACACACTGTATACTAAACATACAAACACGTGCCAGTTGATGACTACCTCATTTGAAGCTTGCTAAATGTGAATTTTCTGATTTGAATAGCTTGATAAAGATTCTCCGAGAGGGTCGAAACGTTGTGAAACCGATAACTCTTTTGCTTTTAACCCCTTGTGGCTTAAGCAAGGATTCACTTAATAAAGGCGTACCGTGTACCTTGAATGACTCGAAGGGTGTGTAAACCAGTGTTCATGTGTCACTGGTAACAGGAAGCAAGCGTCGTAACAGCCCTCTCTGAGTGGATGGACATACTACACCGCATCCGTCTTCCTTGGTGGATTCTAGGACTACTGTGTTGTTCCTGTTGCAACTTCATGCAAGATGTATTGGGCATCCTGAAGGGATGGATTTCATCCTAAGGGCGTATAAACCAAAATAACTACTGTTTGCCGACCCCCATTGAACTTCAAACTCCGTGCTTCGCCTCGCTGCCTTATGAGTTGGGTTTATTTTGAACCAAAGTTTCTAGGAAAGGCCCCCCAAGCCAACTTCTTTCTGTCTGGGCAACTGGAAGTGCCTTGCCCCCATAACTACGGACCTATAAAAGTATGAATTTTGTTTTGAACCTCAATCGTAACACTCTCGTCAGAATGTCAGCAACCGGCATTGCTCCTATGTCACAATAATCTACATCAAACTTATCAACCTTAAATTCCCTTATTTCCTTAAATAACTCTTTACATAGTGACTCAACCTTAAGTTCAGACACACACACCAAAGGTTTGCCTCACTTGGTGTTCGTGACGGAAGTCACAGCCAGAAGTATAGTGTGCCACACAGCAAGGTAACATTTTATCTGACGGACACAAACCTCTACTCGTCCTGGGAACACAAATCAAGTTTGCTTACTTCAGTGTTCGAACATAAACTTAGTTTGGGTAATAGGTGCCTCCTGCATGTACTTGCATGTATCTTTGCCATTCGCTGAACCACGGTTTCAAGATTCTAGCTTGATACCACTATTTCAATCTCTGTCAGTCGCTTCATATGTGCGTACAATGTGCACTTTTTTGGCGGCCTGCAATTTGAGCCAATGCCAGGCAGGCGTTGGAACTGCTCCAAGTGCATACGCAGAGAAGGTGATGTTGAATGGATACCCTACAGCAGTCATCTTTGAGCTGCCACACTGGGAGGCGTTCGTCATAAACGCTACCTGTTTATTGTTGCCTCATACTTCCCCATGGACTGTAGTCCAAAGACAGTCAAAGATGCTTTTTGCCATTAATCCACTAACCTTCTGCACACCACTCGGAGGACAGACGTTATGGTACTCGCTGGAGACTTGAAGACCCATGTAGACAGGCCAAGTATAGATGAGCATGACTGACTTGACCCACAATCTTACGGTACCAATCGAACAGACCGCGCTGAACGTTCGTTACAGATCATTGTGAGGATAACAGTCTGCTTCTGGCAGGTACCAATTTTTGACGCTCTAGACTTCAGATTGTTATCTCACGATCTTCATCGCCGAGTCAACAGTTGGCGCAGATTGACCACATGGCTGTCAGCTATCGGTGGCATGGCCGCTTTTGAAACCATGAGTAAGTGTGCGGTACCTGTGCGGATTATGACCATGTATTGGTATATGCCAAGTTCATTCTGTGCTCTAGAGGGAGGCCACTTTGATATCAACCAAAAACTGTCGTATCTCAACCAGCTGGGTTGAAAGTGCTCCACACATATAAGACCACGCCGGCCTCCAATCTAGGGCCCCCACCCATCAGGTGAAATTGAAGCGCCTTGTGCACATATACTGTGGGAATTCTATAAGTCCGGTATTGCATCGTGTGGTTCTCTTACTCGTTCAGTTACCAGCCGTTAGGCCTCTATGTGATCACCATAACCTCGATGATTGCCCGATTATTCCGCCTGGCAGCGAGTACAACTCAACTCACAAGACTACTCGCTTAGAACTTCTGAAGCAACGGTCGCGAGACCAGGTGGACTCGAGGCGTTCTCGAGATAAAACAAGCCGCTCTCACCCGGACCTCACGTAAGCACCTCTAATTCAGCCCAGCAGCTTGGAACAGCGAGCCAGGTGTGGGTTTGGTCATCTGCGAAACCAACGTCGAACTTCTTCATAATCTGCGAAGACGCTTGGGACACTGACTTTAGCCATTCCAGTGGCAGTTCAGCTGGTCAATCGTAATATCGACGAAGCTTTCGGGCTCTCTCTGTGTTAGGTGGTCAGTTGAAACTTCTTCACAACCGAAAACAGAGGTCCCACTGGAGTTCGGGTTCACGAGACGTCACAAGACACCCAACCAAGATGAAGTTCCTCCAGCTTTTATTGTCGATGGAGTTTCGGCCTTAGTCACAGGGCTGACAACTCTGCTATGAGAACCTTGCACCAATGAAGTGGCTCCAGAGGACTGGGGTTTAGTTTACATCACCCCATTTTCAAACAGAGCTCACACACGTCGTTTGCTAATCACCAGGGGATTAGTCTGACTCCCAGTGATACGAATTTGCTTGCAGCCAATGTACTTCGTAGACTAAGCGAAACGCACCAACATCATATTAATGAGAAGCAAGCAGGGTTCACCCTAGCCGTAGCTGTGCCGTCTACAGTTGCGCATTGGGCCATTCACATCAACGATCGATAACTGTTGTTTTTCAGTCATCCAAACAGCTTTTGATGCCTATCAGAGAAGAGTGTACTTGAGAAGTATATCGACACACTGGAAACATTTCGTTGTCGGACCTTGAACAGGGTTAGGGTTTATGGCAACGTATCTCCCACTCCTGACATCTCAAATAACATGCGACAAGGCTACCCAACTTCCCTTTTCCCATTCAGATTTGCAGCAGATGAGATCCTAGAGTGTGCCCTGGCAGACTGCGAATGTGATGGCGTGGAACCGCATCCAGACGCTCGAATTGGAGACATGGAGTACGCAGATGACGTTGCCCTAATCTGTGAGGGTTTATAGAAAGCTCATAAAATTTTACGCAAGTTACAGATTTCAGTTCTTCAAGTTGGTATGGCCTTTACACCTACTTAGTTGGGAAAGTATCGAAATCTGCGCATGCCCTTGCCCTTGATGGTGAGCTATTGGAGGAAGTCGGGAATTACCTGTACCTTGAGAGCTGTACCAACGCTGGTGGGACGTCTTATGAGATCGAAAAACGCACACCAGAGGCCCAGATGGTATTTTTCAACCTACGCCTTCTGCGATGTCGGCATGTTCTCAGTATTTCTGTGAAGGAGCTAGTATGTAATGCCATTGTAAGGGGGCCCTATTGTGCGTCTGCCAAACCTGGTCCATCTACTCAGAGAATGATTACAAATTTTTCGTTTTTGACCATCGGTTTCACCGAAGTATTATCAGCTTGTTGTAAAAGCACCGTGTTAACAATCGCGAGGCCCGTCGACGTGTTTTTGGGACAGACAGACTGTCGGCCCTTGAGTATAATGTTCTCCTCTTCCAGGCTTTGTTGGCTTGGTCACATTTTACCAGATCGTCGACTGTTACGTTTTGTCTTGTTTAACTCTAATGGGTTAAAGTGAAAGCGGCAGCCTAATGACGAGCGTATTGTCTGAATTTATAGTACGAAGTCATTGAAAATAAGTCGTAATTCAGTAGGGTGTTGCAGGCAACCTGGCCGGCATCCGAAGGAGAACAAACAAACCTGGTTGTAGACGCTGTGCGATATAGCGAAGAACAGAAGTCAAAGACGCTTTTGTTACAAACCTCGGTGTAATTGCCCATCTCTCCCTTCATGCCCTTCTCCGTTTTTATTTTACGCACTATCTTTTCTCCGCTCCCGTACAAATATTAGTTGCAGTTAACTTACAGATAACTCGGTCAAACGATGGGACCGTTAGCGTCATTAAGTCTGATTAGCCACCATCTCATCCGAATTCTCCAGTAACTAACTGTATGAATCACGAGCGCTCCAGCTCAACAGATTAATCCAATCTACTGCGGATGACGTCCTGAAAAATAACTTCACTCCTTCACTCAAGGTCACGATATTTTCACCTAGAGCCTTAAGACAGTCGGTCTCACCATCAGCATAAACAGCTCGGTATGGCAGATAGCTAGCTGGTATGTTCAGTACATTTCCGAATCAGTATACTTCATGTATATTTCAAGAATAAACAAGGGTAACTGTCTGCCGCTCATTAATAACTATCAGCCTCCCAAATTCATCACTATTTTCTCTTGGTATCGCCCGACGCAAACGATCTGAAATCAGTATCCATGACCAAATACCTCAAAACGGTTCGCGCCTGCTACTCTAGCGAGTCAAGTTTCCTGACCGTAACGTGGTACCATCATCACAAATCGCCTTTTATGTGCGATTCTCTAGCTTCAGAGGAGCGCCACTGTGTTGACAGGGATGTCATCGTTTGACTAATACTGTCATAGCTTTGAACGGGTGAACTTTTATTTCACTTCCCATGTTTCTGCTACTGGTGGTAAAACCACCCGAAGGCATAATCCGTGTAAATTCGTTATCCAACGTTACATTTACGTAGCCGCAACAGCCTTATAGTTGCATTTTAAAGTTTGAGTTTGCAAGGTACGTTCCGAACTATGTCTCAAAGCGCGAAAAAGCGCCAGTCATCTTTGAGATTCAATGTAACAAAAAACTGTTCAGTGTTGAAAAACTTGCCAGCATGTGAAGGGAAGTTAGTCACACTCGTGCTGTTTTTTGTCATCCAGTGAGTCATTTCACTCTTATATGGGATATGGGCAAGAGGTATAAATGTCTCATATAGGTTGTGGGAGCGCCAGCTAGTTTAACAGCATGGTAATCAGGAGAATCTCCACGGACATTTGAACTATTTGTGCAGGTGGACGGTAAGCCTTCTTGGTGCTTAAGTCACAGTTTAAAAAAGTCTATAATCACTAAAGAGTGGTGTTCACAAATTCCTTTCACGTGTAATGGCTGTCAGCTTGTTATCCCCGAGACAGTAACCTGGGTGGAGCTAGTGGCAAAATTGCACAACCTAACACTCTCAGGAGCCCCTCTCCGACAGATCATCGTGGCATGAACAGTCTACATTGCACTGTAGTTTTTAACTTTCTGCGTAGCAGTCCACCACGTGTTAGACTCTGGTGTCCACGAAAAACAGTAACAAAAGGGAGTTGGTGAGTTCCTGGACTTCAAACACAAGGAAAATAAAAGCTAGTGTTCTTAAAATGGAAATGAGCGAAACATCGGACCTATCTAGCATTTTCCTTCACACCAGGTTAAGTTAACTGTCTGATGAAGTAGAAGTTTTCATGCACCTGGTTATTCACATTACATACCTGCTGCATTCAGTTGATCTTTTTGTTCCTTTAAGTTCAATAAGTATTCTGAGAACTTCTTCACCAGTTCAAGACGGCGTAGTATTTCTGCTTCTGCTTCCATAATCTTCTTATTTTCCATCAATTGAATGAGCCTTGTATGCTCTTCTTCAGCTTGCGTTTCAGCATAATTATCTTTTTCCCTTTGTAATAATTTTGTCTCCAAGTTGTCTCTTTCTTTGTGGATCTCTGTAGTGAGAAGTTGCCGCAGAAGCTTGGCCTGTTTGTGCGCTCTTTTTCTCAGAGATTTAGACAATAGTTGTTCCGGAGGTTCTTGACAATGTCTGTAACTGACACCGATAGTTTGCTCCTGAAAGACCATATGTTAGAATAGGTGAACTAATCTAGTAACGTGTACAAACGTCGTAGTAGATAAATTAATTGTAAACAAAGCAATATCAACTGAAGTCACCCGGAAGATGGAAACTGAGTACTATCAACTTGAGTAACTCTGACAGACTACGAAATACTTGATTTTTAAAAAAGTTTCTATGGCTGGACTGTAACGAAAGGAATACTTCTGCTAACACGACAGAACGATAGAGTGAAAACTTCTGTTTCATTAGGTAAGCGGTGAACATGGTCACGCAAGTCTAGCTCTGTGCACTGACGTACGACAGTGAGATGTTCGGGAAAAATATCTAATGAACTAAATTGGTGGAAAACGAAATAAATTCAAGTACACGGTGATGGAGGATATCAGTTAGATATGTAGCCTCGAAGTTCTCGCGTGCATTTGAATGTTTCGATTTAATGTAACCACATAAAGAAGACCGTTGAATACTGCAAACGCTCTAGAGGAAAATCACGAACCTTCTAATCTTTTATGAGAAGGCCTGCAGGAACAAAGGGTAAGCGGTATAATGAGTGTGGAAAAATGCGTGCACACACACACAAACAACTTCTGTGAATGTGACAGTGAATTCAGTCCATTCACACAAAAACTTAATATATAATTCTGGTAAATCCAGCCGACTTCGAGCTATTAGTAAGATGTACCCGAACTCCTTGGGGAATTACGATGGATTAATTGAGATTAGTTTACTTGAAGGAAAGTAAAAGAACGAGTTAACCTCCTTAGACCATCGAATCAGTACGTTCTGATATGTCAGGAATAGGAAGTACATAACGAAATTAAAATCAGACGGAAGTATTAATCCGTGTGCATTGTATACACAGCCAAGTATGACAAATGGAGCATGTGCAGTTTTCAGGTTAATAGCCTGACCAATCAAGTGATTGTTAAAACGTGCTGATCGATGAGCATATGCATTCATGCGTCCACTTCCACGTTTAGCCTGTGCTTGTCTGTGACTATTGCCCACGTCTAGCTCACAATACCACTCTGCCAACTGCATTTTGGAATTACAGACACAGCGTAAGTCCGGCGCAGTGATAGACAGGACTATCTGATGAAGGCTTGATCGAACCTCAAATCCTGGCCGTCGCAGACACGTACTAGTTATGACCTCTAGTAAGAGCAAACCTTGAATCTGGCTTTTCTGTCCGAAAATGGCCAGCCAAGCAATTTATGAGAACAGGAAGGCTGCGATCAACCCTGAGTGATGTCTAAGCCATAGTAACCAACATTCCCAACTAATTACTAGTAAAGAAATATGACCTCTTAACATTAATGTACAGCCGGTTGTGGGTCAATTAGGATCTGTCACAACAAAAGCTGCGTTCAACTTCTGTCGGTTAGAATCCAGTTCACTCTCGAATAGTTGTAGAAGAAAACAGGTTATTTTCAATATACCGCATGATTCCTATCCAAATCGGCATTTATCGCCAGACTAGCAACTGCTTAGCGATATTTGTAGGTAGGGTATACTTGGACATAGGTGTTAACTTAGTGAACAGTTTGTAAATTTTTTCATGTGGTATGTGATGAAAACAATTCGAACGAAGGTCGTGTAATGAGCTTCCTCAAGTTAATTTCCAGTGATGCTTGCATCGATTACAAGTTGGCTTATTTCGTTTGAAACAAAACAGAAAAGCTTAATTATGTGAAATGAGACCTCACCAGTGAAAACCGTATAACTGAAACGAATACGGCCAAAGTATCTACATAGGTCATTCCGAAAGCTGGCAAATTGCTGCCCGCAAACAAACGCACAATTACTTTACGCGTTTAGAGAAAGGATCGCGGACTCAAAAGTATTCGTAATTTGAAAGCTAACGGGGCTGATATCTTTGTCTCGTGTGCGTAATTGTTACGTACTAAGAAACAGCTGTCTACTCAGTATTTCAATTTTTTTCCGTCAGTTAATTAGCTATTTAGCCGATCGAATTTTATGCACTGGACGTAGACTGTAAACAACACTCTCACCTGAAGAGAGACCAAGAAAAAAACAATCCTGTCCAAGAAACACCTGCGAACTATGGGCTTGTGTTACTAATGAGTAGTTTGACAGATTTGACGATTTACACGAGACTCAGTTAGGAAAACTCAGAGCTTTAGCTGGAGTCGAACCAGCGACCGAAACAGCATGCCCAAAAGTAGCAAGCGTCCTACCAGTTGAGCTGCGAAGCCACACCAGAAGCTCAAAAATTTCACATTTGAACTCGGTTACCTACCCGTCCCGCTGTCTCATATGGAATCCACAAAATAATCCAGGAAGTCGTATACCTTGACATACTTTATCGAACGGTTCACGCTGCAGTCCACAAATACCACTGTTGAACTCCTGCCAGGACAGTTGATCACATGGATCATTCGGTGGATTCCATATGAGACAGCGGGACGGGTA
>QNGE01007464.1:0-22930 GCA_008508345.1 Paragonimus westermani | reverse complement strand
ACTGGTTAGGCACTACCACCATAAGCGTACCCGTCAACAGACAGTGTGCTCAGTTGGTTCCACATGGTATACCGGAAGTGGTTTTCCTTGACAACGTACCTCAGTTTGTATACCCGAAATTAGAAGGCGTTTGCAGGTATATTCGAGCTGAAACACCTGTCAAGCCGCCCATAATACAGCAAGCCGAACGAGACGGTCGAGGCTGCAGTTAATGATGCAGAAATCTGCCACAGATTTTGTGTGTCAGAAAATTATTCGTGGCTCATTAGCCACCCTAAACGCTTTTTTCTTATAGATTGGGTGTTGTTTCAATATGAGTGGAGATTGCTTAATACAACTCAGACTACAGTTATTTTGGTTCCGTCCAGTTGCTAGCTCAGTACACGACGGCAATGTGATTGGGAAATGTGTTATCAAACGTAAAACACAGTTTATTATACAAGCGAAAGCTGATCTAATCGCAGTTAGGTATACAATTAACAAGAACAAACGAGTAACATATGCACCGAAATACAATGTGCTACTTAAAAATCTGTCATAATCAATCTCGGGCAAACGTTAGCCTGGTCACACCATCTCACCACAAAGTGACCTATTAGCGTATGTAAGCCATGTTTAACACTTCCCAAAAACACCCTTTTAAAGGCATAGAAAGTCCTACGATTTTCACAAATGACGAATACTCCATAGGGAGTACAAAGTCGGAAACTTTACATTGCCTTTCTCTAGATTAATTTTTTGTCAGAGTATTTTACGGGTAATACTATCACGTGCGCTGCGCAGGGTTTAGATTCACACCACACCAGTGAACGTGTACTCACTAGAAATCATTGAGGAAGCTTCTGATATACTAGTTGTGGCATTCGGTTGAAGACGTGCATGAAACATTGTTGCATGTGCGCGTCTCAGAACATATTCTTGTCCAGCTGGTCATCTTTGGTGTCATTCCCAATTGAAAGCCACTGATAAGCAGCGCTCAGGTGGGAACCTTTGCAATTCACTTCATTCCAAAAAAACGATGCCATCTGTCTAACTGTTCAAGCTAGATGCAATTACCAACCAATATTGTAAGGACAAGTGGATGTCTCTTGAGCTTAGTGGTTTGACTACACCGTACAGTGTTTTGTCATATTTCCCACCCATTATATAGACAAATTCTTGCATGTGATCCCATTACCGTTACTAATCTAATGTATCTGCTAAGTAGCTGCTAATTATCACATAGTTGAACCGTAGATTTGAGTCACGAATTTGGCCATATTCTGAGTCACTCTTTGACCAAATTACCGCGACGTAAGCCTCTATGTTCATCCGTGTCATTCACCAGACACACTTCGTGGCAACAGCAGGCTAACTGATAGTATCATAAAGGTTTTGCCGTAGACGGTAAATAAACACAGACCTACCCAAAACAAACAAAATTAGAGGCTCAGAACTGTTCATGCAAGTCTCTATCAAACAGCATCATGGTTTCTGTCTTCGTGTTGTATACGCTCGATTTGCAGGGCTCATGACGTGCGATTCTGAATGAGCTGTATGATGCTTTAAGAACGAACACATTGAATTTACAATTAAAAAAGCCATTATTACAAACTCATGGTTTCTAAAGATAAGCTGCCTCCAGTTGTAAAATGCAACCGACATTGCGGTTGTCTCACATCAAGACAGAATTTATTCAAAATGACTTGGTTGTAATATGCTATTTCAACTCTGCTCCTGCTAGGATAACAGGAGTGATGGCACCATCTGTTCTTACGTTTGGATAGGACTAACTATACATCAAAATAGGTCAAAATTAATTCTGTCAGTTAGTTAGTGCTTAGTCATTCATGGGTGCAGAAATAGAGATACAATAAAACTCAGTTCGGCCCTGACATTGTCTCATTGTTGTAAACACTTGAGTGAAAATGTACCTTAGTAGATAGTATCAGTAACAACCGTAACTTCAAATTTGGAGAGCGTTATTCAACTTCATTCTGTTATTGACATTCCTTAATTCTTCTATAGAAATCATATAACATATTGCGTATATATTTGCCAGGGTGTGATGTGGTTCACTCGGATCACATGGTCACACGTGGACAATACATTAGTCTAACATACCCAAATTTGAAAAATCGTTGATTTTTGTTTCTCACTAATAAAGTCAGTCACGTTGATGGCAAAATGTACATTCTATTTAGTTGACAAAGCACGAACATTGTTGTTGTAAACAGTGCGTCTCAGAATTTCCCATCACAAAGAATGAACTAACAAATTGCAAACTATGCTTTGTACTTTATAGTTTTCTGGCAGTTAACGACATATGCAATCACACCATAGTGTCGAAAAATTAGCAGCCACGAAGGTGTGTTTGAAACTAAATACTAGTAGGGGACAAGCAAGGAACTCAATATTATCCGTAAACGATTACTTGTAAATAGCATTTCCGAAGCATCAAAGTCTGTCAAGTGAACGTAACTAAATTCAGAATATGGTGGCAGTTTGCAAAATCTTACAAAATATCACTTTCTTAAGTGTTTGTACAAATCTATCCGAGTGAACCTGAACGACCAGCAACAAGGAAAGAGTCGGGCCTGAATTATAAGGTTGAAAAGATGGCTGTTAGGAATCCATCATGCAACATTTGCACAGCAACGTTTGCACGTACAAACAAATTGACACAACTGAATGTGTGAGAATTAATGAAAAACATTTCATGTTAATGTCAGACGTTCGCACCTGGTGGTAAACTATTTGCTTACAGTCCTACTCCGATGGCTGAATTATCGGCATTCGGAACATTGAGCATTTGAACAACGACTGATGGTTATTTAGATACTCGTCGATATGCTTTCTAGAAAGCGCTACCAAATCTATCCGATGCAACTGCGAATAGTCAACGCGGTGACGTTTATTTGTACTTGCTGACTGAACTAATGTAGCTAATAAACACACAATTATTATGTTGTCAAAACATCTTACAGTGACTGATGTCAACACAGGTTTGGGGAGATGTCTCAGTCCTGAATATGACCAGTTCTAATTGAAAGAATTCGTCGGCTTACCGCTTTATCGACAAACTTAGCAAATATCGATTCCATCTAAAGTCTGGATTGATTACGGAATAAGTTTCGCAGCAAATTTTACGGAAGACATTAAGGCCTTGAAGCAGTGCTCCTATTTGATAAACCGTCAATACTTAAACGGGCATCACATACCTTATTTAATGACGACCAACAAACTGCTTCACTCTAGTCCTTTGTGTATTGCTCTCAATGAAACTGTTCTCAGAACAGAAATGATAACCACCGTAATTTGGACAATTTGAACACGAAGTAATCATGAATTACCGTGGATGATTTGGGCACGATATTAAACTACTAGTACGTTCAATTTCGGCCTTTGTGGTTCGATAAAATACAAACCTACTGATCTGCTTATCATTGGTATTCACTACCGTCTATCTTCACATCTTTCTCATGTTGACAGTTACAAGTTAATTAACAAGGTTTTGGTGGCTGCAAGTATCCATCAATATTCGTTCCATTGTATCAGAGGGAAAGCTGTTAGCTGTTAAGATCAGGTGATGTGTGAATGAGGACTCATTCAACACGGTATGAAAGTGCAGTCGCCTGCATAGTATGCATGCAAAGAGATGCATCACGTAGATTGTAGATATGTGGTTATATAGGGAAACAACCTGCCACTTGTAGAATAGAATAGCAAAAACAACTAACAAACTTTGCCAACGACTCTGATCCGTAAAGCACGAATGTGAAGCATCTGTTTACCGAATCTTAATGAGGTCATTGATTCATAGGAACCCAATGAAACACACTTTGCGTCCAACCGCTTTCATTTTAAATATGTGCTTAGCAGAAGCATACTTGAATTCGTTCAAGCAACGGGAACGGCAACACAGGTGTGATGTTTTACCTAAGTCAGTAATGGGCAAAGGCTGAAAGCCCGCTCCAATAGACATGTGGCAACCTGCGTTTTTGGTCCTGACATTTAATTTGGCAGGATGGCCACCTCTATACATTTAAGTAGACAGTACAGAATGTCACTAACCTGGTTTCCCATGAAATGATTGACGAGAAGAAGATGAACCTAACGGACGTGTTTTAGCTGATATGAAACCAAGTTCGGCTCAAAACGGCTTAACACGATAAATGCATATTATTATTGTAAAATTCGAACGTGTGTACAGCAAGGATATGATTGGTACGGTCTAAATCTTTACACATACAAAAAAAATAATGTAACCAATTCATTGCAAACTGTGCATCTAATTCTTTTTAGTTGAATTTTTGGCATTCCATGGCCAGTACTTTTTGTTAGCCGGCGGTAAACGACTTAGTGTTAAAGAACTTATCTTGCTGGCTACCACCGTACTATATGCGTATTTAATTAAATAAACTGTGATCTCCGATTTGTATTTACACTTCATCCAAGGTAAACAGAAGCAGGAAATATGACATATCGGAGTACGGTAGGTTTGGGTCGTGGGTGGTAATGAGCCGTGACTACTAAATAAAGTAGGCTGACAGAGATTTGAGAAATGAGTGCCTAAAAGATTGGCGCTTAGAGACGAACTCCCAAGTTTGCTGGCAGTTTGAGGTTGTGTTTGCTGGTCGATTCTGTCAAGTACATCATCAGATTCATAGAAGATGAGAACAGTATAAGATTTTCCATGGGGCCATGGTAGGTCTCATTGAATCATAAGACGGATAGCAATAGGTAGTAGAGGGACAAAAGTAACAATCACGGCCGCAGCTCTGTCTTGGTAACCTACCAAGGTAGTTGCTCACATTCATGGTGATCAGTGCGGTACGGCGTTCCGGCTGTCCACTATCATGTCGGCTTAACAGTATGTGCACAACTCGTGTCCTGAAGGAGGGCGTCTTGCGTCTCCAGCTGTGCCACAAACTGGGTGCACAGCATTGGGATATTTTACATGAGATTTGTTCGAGGATTTATGTTGAAGGAGTCATCGAGAGACGGTGTAGAAGAAGCGTACTTTTGCTCACTCACTCTACTGGGAACAGCATATAGAGAGATCCGATTTATCATGTACGACGGATGACGCAGTGGCTCGTTTGTTTTATGTCGTTTTGTCATTGACTGTGTGGGCAAGGACACAGCGAAAACGCCAAGACCTAGATAGCAAAATAGTTGTGTCTCAAACAGACCGTCGGTCCCAACACTTGTGCCTGGCAGCGGGTGACAATGAGCTTGAAATAATGTCGTTTTACTGGACTGAGGGGCCAAATTGATCAATGTCCCCATCAAGAATGACCGGAAACTGTAATTCGCCCACCTCATAGCCCATATGCTATGATTGACTTCGTCGGGTGTGGTCATCCCACCATGCAGTTTGGCTTGATAGGTTGTCCATACGTTTAAAAGCACAACACGTTACCCATTCAGCAAAATCCTGATGAACGCGATCGAATGAAGCAACACGACAAAGTCAAAAACACGCAGTTTGAAAATTCACGAGTATTGCTCACCCAAATCTACGTAAGTGGCACAGTGACTTTATAGACCACCAGTATAGCGGTTTTCGGTCTGGCTTTTCCCGTTCGGATTGTCTGCTGTGGCTGAAAATGAGATGATTACTCTCTTACTCAACCTAGCCCTCCAGATCAAAATATTTCCTAAGTGGTAGGAAAGATCACAATGAAATATATGCGTGAGCGAACAAGCGGTATGATTTTAACCAGCCAGGATGAGGAAATAGTAGTTTAGCAACCAGACATTACGGTAGATAAAGAGTGAATGAGGCCGTTTGAAAAACGGCAAACAAACAATACTGGAAACGTTCACAACTGCCCAGACATCAATTGACCTATCTACGTATGGTGGTCTAGCCTAATATGGTGTTTAACAACACTTGTCCGTGTTTTAAGATTAAGCTGACTGAGTCGTACATGATAGACTGCATTTAGCGGGGTTTTTCTTCTTGGCTCCAAAACATAGCCGCACATTTGTGACCATCGATGTTTGCATTCATTTGCGTGCACCGCATGAAATCAGCAAGTAACACAACCAATCAGCCAAAATGGCGGCTGTTAGCTGTGTCAATCGACTAGTTAAGCCCATCTGAACCTTGGCGATAGACACATTTAGCTGAGTAGACCTTGAATGAGGAAGGTCAACCCACAGTTTATCACTCGGTTGAGCAGCCAGCCTACAGACGTAAAGTAGCAAGTAACCGGTTTCTGACTGGGTAAAAGGAAACGAGAGCGGCGATCACCAGGTCGAATCTGAAAGATGAAATTTGTCTTTTGAGCTGAAATCCTCCTGATTTCTCTGTCATCTAGCTTGTGGCATTAACAGACATGGCAGTTAATCAGATTAAGTGACGATTGTTTCCGTTGTTCAAACAAGTTGCCTGCGATATGATGGCATTTAATAAGGCTGCACTATATACACCACAAAGAATCTGTCTAGTAATTGTCACCTTATCCTCACATGCATTTCAGTCGTTTGCTAGTAAAGTACAGATGCCTTAAGTGCTTGAGATCAATCTACGAAAGTTCGGAAAATAACTCCCATGCCCTCACTTTCGCTTGTTTTTACTCACCCGTGTCTCTATTTGTGGATACAAACATCTAAGAGGAGGGGACTACTACGAGGCTTTCGAAAATGTCATTTTCGGAAAGCCTGAGAAATATTGTCAAATGAGTCGAAACGAGTGAGTCCACGACAGTATCAGCTCCTTAACCAGTAAGTTGACTTGTATTTTCCGAATGCGATTAGTTGTCTTCTACCATAAGTAAGGTGAAGGTATGGCAGTTTTCAGTTTCTGCGAATTAGATCGATATGGTTTGATGTAGACTACATTGGCTACCCACAATGCAGTGACGACATAGAAATCCGGAGGCTGGGAACACTTTTGTTCAGATTTAGGCATTTCAGCTGTATGTGATCTCACGTGTCATACGACAGCAAGCGTACTGTACCACAACAATGACTCTTGTAGTTAGTCCGAGTCCAACCGAAGCTCGAATTCTCATAGTTGGATTTACTTCAGAAAGACATAACGCACACTAAGGATGCAGTCAGCGTCGATACCAAGGGTTTCAATGATAGAAGAGCAACTGCTCATTCTGAGATAAAACTGGCGGTGATAGGATCACGCGGATTACGCAAGAAGAAATCTTGGAAGCAGCTACCGCCATCACTCACAACAATTCGTGGAAACAAATAACCATATTAAAAGCACAAATATGAAATTCTGAGTTTCATGAAATCAAAGTTAATTCGACTGCACAGTGAACAAATAACTTAAAACAGCAGCATTATCTACTGAAAGACGTAAACATAAATGTGTTTATATAAATCCAACTCATCAACCACTCTCCTCAGTTCTACCCTAAACAAAAAGTGCTTTCTTTCTAATACTGTAGACGCTTCCGCTTGAATCTTACATTTTGCTCACCAGCAATCGCTATCAGTGTATTTCTTTTCAGTCGTTTTTAACTTCTTTAACGCTTTTGCCAGGTCTTCCAAACTTTTCTGTAGTATTTAGAATAATTTTGCTTCACCGATGAATGTATCGTACACCATAGTACACAGCCTTCGACAACCGTATCCAGTCTTTTGAACTCGCCTCAAATACCTATGCATACACATTTCCTCTCTAACCACCGCAGCGAACACATTAAACGGAATGTTTGTTTCAGGTAAACTTTAAAGCTTTATCGTAAACACTATACAGTGTAGGCTAGACAGACCTGGGATGTCAACACCTGTCTGACTGATGGTGCTGGTGTTTACGTTAGCAATAAATAAATTCTAGAGCGCCGTGGGTATACCTAAAATGTCCAGATTTGTGGGCAAGTGGAGCCTGGTGAAAAGTGAAAATTATGAGAAACTGCTCGAACAACTGGGTACGTGGTTGGCTGGCTCAACTGGGATGAGATCCAATTTGTCCTTACTCTCCTAGGAACGGCGCGAACCGCACGCAGAATGTCAGCAGCAACCAATCAGGATATCACAATCGCTATGCCCGAACCGGACAGAATGTCTATAATTAGTGAATCTAGCCTGGGAAGGTTGGAGAGAACCTTTAAGCTTGGTGAGGAATTTGAATACGAAGATACCGACGGAGTTCGGGTTATGGTGCGTTTCAAACTTCACAAAAAACAAACATCTGTTGATCGAAGGGTGCTATTTTCATGTTGTTTTCATTGACTGACACTTGTTAATCTCTTACAGTCTCAGTAAACATATTCATTGTAGACTCAACCTTTCGTGTGTGCCTCTTCAGGGCGACCAGGTATCAATTGCCAAAACAGAAAATTGTATATTTTTCTGTCCTCACAGACAATCGTTCGACCAACTACTATGGTTCCAGACAAAAGAGATCACTTTTGGAGTGATGTGCTCAAACAGAGTTCGTTTGTCACTCAATTTTGCGTTTGTATCAGGGAGACCATCCGTTAGATGCAAACATAAAAGTTTATTGCATTAAGTTACCCCAAGGTTGTCTACTGAAAATCAATTAAGACTCAGTTGTTGAAACATGAACATCACTAAGCAAAGGGGTTATGTACCTGCTGTAATGGATAAACTGATGAACTGTGCTTGTGTACACTGTCTGATTTATGTAAACTGTCAAGTTTACAATAATGTGAAGGTAACACATTTGCAACAATCGTTCGAATATCAACAGTTAGTTTATTTTCCCCTTTAATTGCCATATTGTCGTCGCTTGAACAGGCAGTGATTAAACTCGAAGGAGCCTTTAAACTCGTGGAAACTCAGCATCGTGCCAACGCAGATTTGTTGATTATTCGTGAGTTAAAAAAAGGAAGGATGATCATGGTAAGTTGTCCGTATTTGTGAAACACATGAACTCATCATTAAACATCTGATGCTTTAAAATTTGTTTTATTTAAATTCTGCTTTCTTTACTAACCAATCAACCAGTCTGGCCTGACTCTTTTTGACATTCGGAATCAGGAACTGTTGGTGCACCTCAATAGGTTCATCAGATCAGGATGAACTGCTGAAAACATTGATAACGTTGGTTTGTCTTTGTGCTGGCAGACAGACATTAACTGCCCCAGGTTATGTACCAAGTCGTAGTTAATCAACCTAATCTTTGCTATATGATAAACGCTCGTATTTCCCTGCACAAACGGCTGCTTACGGATCTATTTGTTATCGGAATGGAGTAACTTCTTGACAACAATTTGAAATGATCTTGAATAGAATAATGCACAGCCGACATTAGCCAAACCTGATAGAAGTCGGGCACCCAGCAAATTTGTAGCGCTTGATCTAACTAAATCAATCAAGCGAGCATTCATTGTACTCAAACGAGACACGACTGAGCTTTTGATATGAGGCCATGAATTCTGTTTAGGTAACATAACTCCTGTCTCTTTCCGTAGTGCGTTCCGGCTACCATTCGAGCTGATTGACGAGGTTCAGCTAAAATACCTCCTGATGAATTATGTTTGCTTCCGTTCTGTGCCTCATCAAGCTTAGATGATCTACCTAGTTTGCAAGACAACGAAGATACTCTATAATCAACAAGTGTCCTACCCCCGAATATCCCGATATTGCCAGTCATTTCTCTCTCGTCCGGTTATTCTAAATTTTCATCCAGAAATGCACTAAAGAGTCCTCAACTACCGCCGATTTCACCCAATAAATGTAACTATATTTTACGATTCTTCAACAAGAGACTCATTTCAGGTGATCTTTCACTCATTTAACGTGCACTTTTGCCGTTAAAGCACTTTTCATTGAGACCTGGTATTTTGCGAAGAGCATGATGCCTGTAATTGAAGGATCATCACAGTATTTGCGAGCTTAAGAAATCGGTCTGGTTATCTGCGAACGTTTTTCAAACAGTGGACTGATTACAAGACAGCTTCCGCGTCATTCCGACATGCTACTTCTCTTGCTATTCTGGTTTTAAGCAGCATCCTTTTTCCATTCCCCTTATTGTGGTACCTGCGCACATTATGATGCGTTTGCCGTCATGCTTTGAACGCGACTGTCGATGCCGTCTTAGTTGGATAAAAGTTGGAATGGGCAAAACCATGCCACCCTAAGGTTACAATCAGAAATTTGTCTCGGGAAACGTGGGCACAGAGGCGTCGGTTATACATTGACAGAGGAACCGCGGACAAGCTGGTGCATGTGCGACGATAGAACAACAGGTCAATTACTCTGTGGTGACCAATCGATGCAGAGGTAACAACAGGTGTGCAACTACAAAAAAAATCAGTGGTGGCCCATGTCAAAGACTGAGCAGTAGAGTAAAACGAAGGAGATTCCGTCATAAATTCGTAGCCTAACCTGACTGACAGTCAGAATGGTCTGTGACTGCCAAAGAAAGCAGGAGTTGCTGTCTATCATTGTACAACACTCTTTTGAGTCGAAACCCGAGAGATTCAATCCGGTTCATTGGTACATCGGAACATTTGATGTAGCACCGTAGAGATGGCAAAGGCCAAGTGCTTTAAATTATTGAATGCTGAGTTGGTTAACAGAGACAACGACCGTTCCTAACTAGGAAGGCTTGCCAAGTAAAGTAATTCAGGTTTCCAACTCATCAGGCAATATGCACTGCCCAGCAGTCACAATCATCACGACGCTGACGACTGTCAGTTTAAAGTATCATACGCAAACAGTGTCGACTACAGTAATCAAGAAGGTTACTCTATAGAAAGAACCACTGAATTTTACGTTATCTGTTGATTCTCCTACCGAGGAGATTATTAGCCTATGGGTGGCTCCATTACAATGATAAAAACATTACATTATTCAGCTGCAGTGTACCAAAATTGGTAGGATGTTATTTGTTGACCAGTTTCGTTTAAACCTGTAAAAATCGTTCTTTCGTTCTATTACTTACTTGTGTTTTAACAGCCCTCAAACGGACTGCATTCACAACAACTAGCATAATTTGCAGAAACATTTTGGTTTGAAGAAAATCTACACCTTAAAATATAGTGGATTTTTATATTTAGCGGCTTTTGATATATTGTTAGGTTTGATTCGCTGTTATACAAACCATATTCTGTTTACACGGCAAGCCTCATCGAAACAATAACGCAATTATTCGAGCTTGACTTGAAAGCGAACAATAAAAGTTCCATCTCCTAATGTACCATACGTTATCATTGTCCAAGCGGTAGGACACACGATAGATGTGAGTGTATGGAGGGATACTAGTGAAACGCCTTTGGGCACCTCAAAGCAATAATGAGTTTAAAAAAACGAATAACGATATAACCAAAATGATTTCGATGCTAGTGAAGTTTATTAGTAATTCACGTGCTCATCAAGTTCTGGTGAACCTTTTCTAATCGAGTTCGAGGTGAGAATTTTGGCTAGGTTCACCTACGGAAACTCTTAGTTCGAAAGACCTCACTTGTTGTTCCAGCTGATCTGTTGTTTGGACAGAAGATAACGCTTTGTCTACTAACGTCAGTTTTCATGACAATCCAGGTTCATTTTGGAAGAATTGGTTGGAGAAGTGCCTCTTTGGGAGAAAAATAAACCTTATCGAATAATGACGGTTCCCAGCATTTGTGGTTTTCATAGGGAGGAATCGGAAAATTATTTTATTGTACTGGAAGAAAAAGCGCAACAAGCTGGAGGATAGATTTGAAATCTTGTTGCACAGCACATAGCCTTAAACAATAGGACTAGAGTTTCGACTGGTCACATAAGTCTGCAGAAGTGATTTTGGTGTGGACGAATTCCATCGTTTACTTTTCGGGATAAATCAGCTGTACCAGTCTGTCCCTTGTGAGGATTTCCTGAATCACAAGTTGCACATTGGGTGAGCGATTGAATACGACGGTCTCAGGCTCCTGTATTGGCTCCGCAGTACATTGTACGTTTGAATAATTGTTTTACTACTAGCCGAGAGTCCTTAAAAGCGTACAAAAATGATCTTTTCCAAATAACTGTATGCAAAACAATACTACCATTTCTTGACCAAACTTGCACTTGCATAGTGATGGAGTTACTTCATTTCCGTTGCTATCTTGTTTACTTCTAAAAACGCACCAAAAAATTCGGTAGCATATCAGCCAGTTATATGAACATGACCTCTTAGTATGGTTAACCCGCGCATTGCCCTACGACTGAAAGGGAATCCACATGATAGCGAGGCCTGTAGTGGACTGCTGGTATATGGGAAGACATGCAGAGTTGCATACTTGCCGTTTGAAATTGAGACCATCGTGAGCACAAGCAGTACATACTGGTCTGGAGGCGCAATATGCAACGAACTGCATCCAAGTCAAGGATATGCATAATAATTACTCCCAACCTAGCAGTACGCTGGATCAAGCAACTATAGTGTATAAGTTCTGTCTTTCGTAACCGGATAGTTGCCAGTTAGACTCGGAGCCTGATTAAAGGTCAACAGATTTGAAACCCACGGTGGCATTACACGTCAGTGAAAATCACATTTCATTTATCACTGTTATCTATGTCGTTAAGGTTAATGTTTACAAGCCGTGATACGGGCTGCATTATTCCAAAAATATCGTTTAATTACACACCATTGTTACATTTCATTCGCAAGATCCTGATCTCAATGGCCCTCAGCGTTGTACTGGGTAGCTGTTGCAATCTGTCTAGTTTAAATCAGTATCCTCTTCTTGTGTCTGCAAATACAGTGGTAGATGTTGGGTATTATGTAAGCCAGCCGCACAACATAACGCGGATAGTTCAGACTGTGAGAAAAGAATTAGGACAAGTGAGGCAGTGAATGTGCCCAGTGACCGTGATCCCATGGTCTAGTGAACGCTTTCAGTTTTTACCCCCAACGCTTACTCACCGATTGGGAGTTCGATTTCGCAACTCACATGGAAACGACATGGCTAGTTCAAACATGCTGTCCACCCTTTTGTTGAAGGTCACATTTCAACTGCCTCTGAAATCCTTCTGTTAGTCAGGGACCACGGAAAGTGGGTTTCAATATTTACATCAATGACAGACAGCTAACTGATTTTCGCCCACGGTTATAATGTAAGAGTAACTGACAGAATAGTATCTATTTTAGAATAACTGTTGTTAATCAGTTGGCAAACGTTTCTTTCGAACAGTTTTTATTCCACAAGCAAACACTCATCATTACTTTACTATGGAGGTTTTGCTTAACAATTCAGATTGTGTATTTCTTCAGGATTTATTGATTTCATCTTTTGTGTTGGATCAATTAGACCGTGGACTATGGCGAAGTGCGCTGCATACGGGAATACGACAGACAATGAACTCAACGCGTTTTCACAATTAGACGATAGAATGACTGAATCATGGATTTCATTTCTTTAATATAAAATCATGGATATTTGTTAACACTTTACCCGGGCTTTTCTGTTTTTCTTAAGAAAAGGAGGAAACTTTTGGACGGTTCGTAGACGAAAAAGATAGGTACTTTGAGGTGCAAATAGAAACGTAACTTCGATGTGAGAAACATTCATGCGTAATACACCAACACTAAATATTCATGCAAACCGACTCTGCTTACTGAGATAACACCGAGGACTACACATATTGGCAATCAACAAAGCAAGTGGGCATACAGATATATACATATAGATATATGTCGGTGTACTTCAGAAGGCTGGACAGACAGTTGCGGCACTACCGAACTGTCACACATGTGTCGATTAAGTAGTGTCCGGCGCATATTAACCAAGCAGGTAGAAACTGAAACTACCTTCCATCTCTATGCCTACTTAATCTAGGGAGACCCCTTGACATTTTGTCCTTGGATGATGGGTGCAGGCTGCCACTGCATGACTGTCTTGCGAAGAATATCCTGAATTACGCTAGCGTATTCCCCCAGCTATCAGTAGCTCAATAAGAACTGGCCTGCTGTCGCTTGCTCTCCAGATGGAGAGTTATTCCTTAGCACCTGCCACCCTCAACAGTCTTCCCAAAGCAGCAGCACAGTAGTCATTTGTATAGGAAACCTTAGAAAGTGTTAAACTATATGTGGTTTGTAGGTAGTATATGTTGATATGTCTTGAAAACACAATTGGAAATTACGCGTTTCCGCGAGGTTTTTGACATGACATACCTGAGATTCAAAATTCCTAGAGGAGGTTTCGTTCTTGAAAAACGGATCATTTTGAAATGGGCATCTCAGATTGGATGTTTTGTGACCTTTAAAACTTTAAGGTAGACAGACAAGCTGCTTTCAACTGGTTTCAGCTTATCAGGCTGAATTGTCTCACGCGATTAATGAATACGATGCAACAAAGGAATTGACTCGAAATAGTCACCTCAAAATGATTTAGTTTTCATTCGAACCATCGGCAAAACATGGGAATTGATTGTAGCGAAAGTTTTGTGAATAAGTGCTGACGCTGATGGGGCTCAAAATGGGTCCACTTGAGCAGTGAGCTCAAGATCCGATCTGGTATTGCAAGTAAAATATGATTAAAATTACTATGTGAGTCCTTCAGAGAAAGAGCATATACATTTTACGGTTAGATTTCGATGTCAACTCAGCCTCAAACATTGTTACACATATGAAATTTCAATCACCACTTGTATCATTTTGGAGTTGAACATGCTTTGCATACCTACCATGCTAAATCATAAACGGTCAAAAACCAGAAGTTATTTCCAAGTGAAACACAATAGACAAGAAAATTTTGCTATAGGAATCATTCTCTTGTCGATTTTGTTTTGATTCAAGCTGATTGATCAACATGTTAAACGGTGTACCTTCTAGGGGACAGTTCAAAATACTTTGCGTCAGATCTCAACGGCAGGATGAACTGATACTTTGTTTTTAAATGAACGGTAGTAGTGAGACATTGACCGAACATTTGGATAGTTACAACACAAACGTAGCCTGCGGAACACTTACATCATGTTATTTTCTTAGCCTTGGTTTTACAAACGACGCATGCACATCAAAACATAGGGTGGGAACTAGATGGTTATTATACACCTTTTGATAACCACAGTTACCATAAAAGTTTTCTAGGTTTACTCTATCAAGTGCATTATTAACTCAGCTGTGTGTTGCACAGATCACACCTAGAAGCTGTTTGTACCAACTTCGAAGTCTTATAAGTTCACTCAGTTTGTAACCGTGCTCGGCAGGCAAGCCTGAGTTTCGGACTGTTATGGATTTACTATCCAAACATATTACGAGGTAATCTTTGGATGCTGGAATTTATTTTTCGCCAGCCTCACATGCCTGGTTGAATAGCTCTGCCTGTACACAACCACAACATAGTGCAGACAACAATGTACTTAACACACTTATTTATTAAGGTCCGAAAACTGTTAGCGGATGCAGTGTACACAGCTATCAGCCATTCGTTGAATGAGTCACTTGTACAAGAAATTTTACGATTCACGATCAACTGTTTTGAAGTGAGGTGGCTTTTAAGTTCGGGTTTTATTTGTGGCACGAGAGAAACCTTCGACAACAAATCACACATAAGCATCATATTGGAATCAACGGAGTTTACTCGTCATGTGCGGCTGCAGGATATCCGAGATCGTACGGTTTACGCCTCGCATGAGGTATTTTTAAAATGGCAATAATTCTACCAAATCTGTCTCTCACACATCTTTAGGTAAAACCTTCGGAAATTGATGATGATTTGAATGATAAACATTTGTTCGACTTTGGTGTTCGTTATGAGATATCGGCTTCACGTAGAACCAAGGATAAACTGCCAGTCACAAACCGAATAAATAGACTTTTACTGCTTTGTATTGAAATTGGCAAACTGGTTTCGCAGAACTGTCTTAACCACCGTATGATGTACTGTTATCCTCCAATAATGCTGATTGTTGAACCACTTTGATGGACAGAGTACCTGTAAACAGATCGTCTGCGGGGACGTTATTCTTAACATTGTGCATACAGGCAGAACTTTATGGTAGATCTACGATCGCGTACAGTGATTAATATGGCTATTTAGGTTGACAACATATAAACCGTTTTCTATGATCTTAAGTTGCACAATTAGAAAGCCGACCCACTTAGACTTTTAGAATATCAGAATTTTTAAAATTAGATGGCATTCTTCCGATTTTGAGGCATTGGAGATAATATTTGCAAACTTTACCAGATAAAAACCATAATGTATCTTATGCAGGTCATTCTCCTCCAAGAGGATAGTCCAGTATGCTCATGACAAGCGGATCGATTAACGTCGGATACTGTGAACTTTACGTTTAGTTTGAAGTTACTTCTGTTCCGTAGTGTACTCACCAAGTACCACAGAATATTTATCTGAAGAATATGTCCGAAACACTTGGTAATGGGATTTTGGCGACCATTACATTTCGTCAGCCCATCACAGAGAGTTAGTGGAAAACGAGACCAGTTTGCTACAAAGTATGACACATGTGACACATGACTTTACAACTAGTAACCCAGTAACTCTGCGTGTAACACGGGTTACTAAATTGACCACCTCCCCAAAAACCTTCTTTGTGTACATCCGTTAGTGAATTTGCCATTTAAACCATCTACTAATTCCGGCCAACGAGCATCTATAAAATTACAAATCTAAAATGTAGCTAACTTGTGTTTCTTTACTTTCATTGGGTGATCATGCTGATCACGTGAAAATGACCTCACAGAGAACGACCAAATTTGCACTGCTCAACATTCACTCTTCTCGGTTTGTAATTAACTGCAATTCAGCCGTTACCACTATGAGGTTATCAGTGCGGTAGTCAACACGGTTGCAAGATAAAGACGCGGTTGTAGTTTATATCCTCATGCCTGACGTGTTTTCCTAGCGATGATGCTAAAGTCCCGTGCTTTTTAAAATGAGTAAGTTGAGAAGTCTATCAGAATGTAAAAGTCTTGGCAAATGTGAGTGATGGTCAAAGTGACTCAAACATATCCCGAACTACATCATCCCTTCGAAAATCGTGCTGCAACATTTGTGGCTTATACAGATTGTTACCACAGAAAACAACCTCAGTGAACTATTCAAGAGAAGTGAATCCCCAACCACTTCAGACGACGCTAGACGTGCTCATGAGTGAAAAATTTAACTTAACCACTCTCCTTAATTCAGCCATGGAAACTCCTGTATGTTGGCAGTCTGGTGGTGATAGATACGTCCATTGTAAACATTGATTTACAATCCAACGTATATTCTAATACCTTATTTGCCAGTGAGAGGACTTCGTACAAGCCCCGATTGGAAAACTTCAACATTTCGGCTTTGTCTAAGTATGTAGTGCAACGTCCAGTAACACGGCTAACCAAACGCCATGGACTGTGAAATGATTTGTTCATCTAACAAACATATTCGGTCAAAGCTAGAACAATGCCACTTTGTATTTCATGTATATTTTGAACTCACAACGTGATGTAATTAGATTTGACTCACTTTTACTTGTAGCAGACTTTTCAGACAGTCTCATGCATTCATGGAGCATTCAGTTTTGCAAGCAGCACACAGCTGTTAGTGCATTTCAGATCATGGACTGATATGCGCTTGCACAATGTATGGAACATGCAGGCCGACCGTTCATATACTGACTGTCCGCAGCACTTGCGGACCAAATTTGGCACAATATGGAGGCACCAGGGAACAGTGTTATTCCAAAGTAGGGGTTCCAAAAACAGTCCTGTAAAAGGAAACAACAAATAATCATGAAACAAAGGCCAAGTAAGCTATGCACACTACTTACACAAACGAAAACTGAATGGGCGCGAGCAACATAACAGCACGCTCCGCTGCACAATTCAAATCCAATTCGTCCCTGCTTGCTGGTTCCGGCTGCGAGTTACGTATACAGCTGACTTGTAATTTCGATGCTCTACAATGTCTGTAGGACAAAATACCAAAGAGAGGTAAGCTACCCCCATCAACTGAAGCTTCCATTCCGAGTGTATCGACATGGATCAAATGTTCCTAACTCGATGCTAGAACATCGAGCTCACTATATCTGTCCTCTGAAATCCCTGAGACTAACACCTTTGTGTTGGAAATCGATCACCGTGTTGTTTAGGGACACAAAGCTACTAAGATATCGAAAGCAACAGTAGTGGAAAACATTTGAAAGAACATAATTTCAGTATTAGTTTACTTCACTTCAATAGCAGCCAATGATCGTTGCTTGGATACAGTTTATCCAAACATACATGGATACAAGTTTGTACAGCCAGTGTTTTTGTTGGTCTCAATCCCATGCAGTACCTGTATGCTGTTCGGGTGAAAGCAGTTTAAATTCCTTAGGTCGCCCACCTGTGAAATGAACTCCATGTCTGCTGTTTAAGTCTTGATATCCAACTGGTTTTCATCACCTTATTAGATGTTGTTTTGTTCAGCGTAACGCGGATAAATTGCGTTTATCTGAAAATACAGAGCTGGTCAGGAACAGTCATCCAGGTTTGACTGACTGATACACGCTGGAAGTTTTACAGCACTGAGAACCAGATTGTTCATTTAAAACCGACACCAGTTAGATTCGAAACAATCGAATAAAACAGTGGAATCTAGGCAATGTTTTCAGTTGTTGATTTCAAAAAACTATCACTGTGCTTTTTGGACAACGGGACAGATAAGTTGCCATCTGATTTCTATCATCCAAGACGGGCTTTGAAAGCAAGTCCCATCAAGTGCACAAACTCTGTTCTCAAAGAAATGCAGTTAAAGGCCTTTAAGAAAACCAACTGGAAACACGTATAACAGAAGCGTAGGGTTTTATCGCTGCTGTCTGTCGCCACATGAATCCTGCGGATGCGATAAAGTGCTCATACAAACATGTGTCGCTGTTAGAAAATGCAGTGCCTAGATATGTGCTGGTCGCTCCGAATTATGTCTATGTGTTGTCAGCATCAAATTCGGCTAGAATCTTGCAATATATACGCTGTTCGTTCGGAAGGATCGGCGCGGCTGATGGTCACTCACGCCTTGTGATGATCAATGGTACGCACGTAACTGGACTAGTGTGGTCACACATGTTATTTCAGTTGTAGACACAGGTTTGATAAACATGTCCATGTCTGCAGAACAATCGAAGGGAACCAGCAGGTATGTAACACATGGGTAGTTAAAATTTGTAGACCGATCTACAGTGTATACGTTTTGTTACACAGAATCAGTAAACACGTTATAGAGAGTTTCAAGTGGCTGAAATAAAAGGCATGCAAATTTCAGGGCTAATTAGGGACCGAAAGTTAGTGGCTAGTTCTAGTGGAAACATCGGTCAGAGTTTTTCAAAACATGACTCAGTTCTGTAAATTGGTGACAAAGCTTGTAGAACAATGGCAAATAGTGTCAAGTAAGTAGACGGAATACAGTTTTCAAGGTAAACAAACTTCAGTGATGATTGTTCAAAGAAGGCTATCCCAATTTGGTTGCGATGATGACAGAGATGGGAATAGTGATTTGCACACTTCAGCTGAAGTTCGAAAAAGTGCCAGACATAAAATGTCCGACAGAAGATATAAGAGAATGATTCTTAGAAAATATCTTAGAATAACTGAGTGCTTAAGAGTTAAAACTCAATTACATATAGTACATTTTCCTCGAATGGACCTGTTGAAAATTTCCCCTAATTCCTCAACTCAACTGCGTTTGATTTGTTAGCAGCTGGATCACAGGTGTTTTCAGCATAAGACATCATTCTACAGTTAAATATATAGGAACATTTGGTAAGGTGCCTTTCTTTCAAAAAGTTCCCAAATTCACAAGTACACTTTTGCACACAACGTAAGACCTCTTATTGCTAGCCAGCATCCCTATTATTCATTAGGTGGAGTCAGTGGGGAGCAAAATTCCTACTTCAGTATTGATTGAAATAACTGAAAAAACGAAGCAGAATAATAGTGATGCGTTTGTGGTACTCGAACTTAACTGGGCTTACATCTATGTAACAACAATCATTTCTACGTTTCTTCACTAAATGTTTGTAAAAATTGGCATGGACAGCTCAATAAGAATGTGCACAACCGTCCGGACTACGGAACATTGTGCACATTGTCGAGCATGAAACAGCATGTAGGTGACTGACAGATACTGTCCGACTGTCTCGTAAAACGCACATTTCGTCAGTGCAAGTAACCGCAAAATTGTGACAAACATAAGAAAGGGTGATCCATTCAGACTGCAACAAACATTCCAGATCCGTGCTTGCTGGAAGTAAATGTTTGTCATCAGCGTTTCGCCTGTTTGGGATTTGTCTGTGGAGGATTGTTATAATCTTCTGAATAGTCTACGACCTTTGAGATCTTTTTGAGAGCTTAAATCTTTTTTGTCTGTATGAAAGGCTAGTGATTATTTTCATAATGTAGAAACTATTTAAAATGTCCTAGTTTGTTTGATAAAGTGCTCCTCCACCACATCTGAAATGTAATTGTGTGCCAAAAATATCACTTCATTCTAACTTTACCGTTAATGCCTGTTGTTTTTTCGCTTTTCTTCTAGTCATTTTTTGATATGACCGTAAAAGAAAGCAAATACCGGGAAAGGAACACCTAGGTGAAACATCGTCATGAATTCTGAATAAATGATTAGCCCGATAAGCAGAAAGAGATTCACTTCACATCTGGGCCGTTCGTAACACTTCGGTTGTTTGAGGCCATCGATAAAAAAAATTTGGAATAGTTTGAATCCATAGATTTGCCAAAGCAAAAGCTCTAAGATACTGATCTAATCTTTAAGGTGAACATTCTGTTGTCGTTGACTTGTCTTGATTTCGGGCCCGATAAGTTTGTTTCCGGGCACTCATCGTTAGGCTAGTGATACAGTTAGCGCATTGGTGTACTTTGTTGCGGAGAAAGTGAGCCAAGATGAGTTTAGAATAACACCATACTGTCACTGAAACGGAAGTAACCCAAACATTCTTCTGGGAATACCATTTGCGTGACCTTTAATGACGTAAGTAGGAGCGCGTAAGTGGCAACTCAATAACGAATTCGTTCCATGCATAGGCACAATATGTGCCGACGCTATCGTATCAGACTTTTAGCAGTTACACTGTTCATGTAAGACGTACTGCATAAGTAGTTTAACACATCTTTTGGCAAGACTAATTTGAGTTGCTGACTAATCGAACGGTTCGTAGCTCACAAACCAATATTCGCAATGTTTTCTGACATAACGGGTTTCAGATTGAACAGATTTGCGGTTATACCCTAATGCTTATCGATATCAATGGTAATTCTCAGTTGGCCCCTCCGTTGTTTGCGTAATTAAAACTTGCACACCGTAATAGTGCGTTCGGAATCGGAATGTTTACTGAAGGGTCATTTGAGATGTACCTGCCCAACCATACTAACTTTTGGTAGTCCGTTCGCTGGTGAGTACTTAGACTCAAATCAGAATAATGAGGACGCCATACGGATCCGATCGGAAATTTCTTGTTCAGAGTGGACTGTTCAACTAATCTTTTCATAAATTCGCCGAAATACGAAGTCTTCCGAACATGAGCGCATTAGCTTTCGTAAACCAAATTGGATGAAACTTCTCAGCAGTCCACTATGGTTACGTTTCTGTAAAGGGTTTTTGCTAATAATCCAACAATTTCTCATCCCGTTATGAATGAACCGTTTACAAATACGCAGATAATTCTATTGCAGTATGCGTGCTAGCGAAAAACCGCAGTAAGTTTGCGTGTACCATATACGCCACAAAACATATTTCTCACGTGAAGTAGGTTAGTGAATTAACGCAAAGCCACTCATCAGCAACATTTTAATGGGTAAAATTCGCTCTGACAGATGTCAAGGTAAACTGGTACGATGAACTGTCTAATGTCTACAGCTGATGTCGTTGGTCTGGCCGAAGTCCAAACTAACCGTGTGTGAGATCTGTGCCAGTAACATCATCACATAATCAATTATTGTATCCGAGCCTTCAGATGATACTGCTAGATATGTTTAATTTATACAAAGTTCCGAATAAGGCAGTATGTTCGACTAGTATTAAGGGAGAAATGTGTAATATTCTTGCAACTAAGTATTACATTGTTTATCCACAGTCTACTCTCTTCCACATGCTCCATCATAAAGGCCTTGAAAAAATTGATTGCGTTTTGTCCTCATCACACAGGCTGAAGCATGACTTGATTTAACTGAACATCGTCTATCCATGGGTTCCTTACTAATGACGTTGGAGGGCGGTCATTTAACACAAGCATAATGGCCTGAATCTGGAAGACATATCCAGCAGTCGGTTAATTTCCTTTCTTGTCTGGGTTTCCTGGTTGAAGTACGAAACCGGAGAGGGTATATACTGGCCATAATTGCACTACGTAACATTCGACTCATCTTAGTTCAACAGTTGTCTGTCGCGTCAAAATAGTAAACTCATCTGTGAAAATCTGACTGACAAGTTGAAATTTGGACTTTGCCTCATTCACCATCGAATAAATACATACGATATTACCAGTGATGAATAAGGTGTCACCGACATCACATAAGTATATGTTAGATACAACCCCTTTCTCGAACACAAGTCTAGAGAGTAGTGAAATATCTTAAATTTCTCGTACTTTATAGTGACTGATAGGAAGTAAAGATAGGTAGCATACTATTCGAACGACCTGGAGACATCTAATCCCGGACACTGATACTTACACAATACTCATTTGGAATTGTACAACTGTTAGTAAAAAGCATGTAAACGAAGATCCGGTGAATAGACTGATGATGGTGGCGTCAAATGAAGATGAATGTCCGGGCGTTGCGTCCATAAGCTATCTATTTTTATGTAACTTTTGTGGGGGACAAACGTAAGTAGGCCAAAGAAATAGGACTTTTCAGATTGAAAACTGTTAGGGAAGACTTCACTGGTGGCCAATATATCCCCTTCTCGATTCGACACTTCAAGTTGGAATCCCAGAGATGAAACCAACTGATTGCTGGACATATCCTCCAGATGCTGTTTTCGTATAATGATTATCATGCGTGTGCTAAATGATCATCCTTACACATCATTAGTAAGCAATCCACAGA
>QNGE01007463.1:0-17066 GCA_008508345.1 Paragonimus westermani | reverse complement strand
CCTTATTAGCCAATCAAGTGGCTAACCAGTATTGGCCGGCTGGACAGAAAGGCCTCACTGGCACACCTCCCAGTCTTATTCCTTCAGGTTTACACTGGATATGTGGTGTGTTGGTGGGACTGCAATTGGTGCAGCGCGAGCCAATTGCAGTGATGGCTGAGCGCAGGCGTCCCTTAGCTTCGGTCACTGTGACAGACTACCCCAAATCGAATGCCGCCAACCGTGTGTGTCCGAGTCATCATCGGACATTCGCTCTCGACGGATCACCTGGCTGCATTGATGGAGTCCCGTTGATTGTTTTTGGCCCTCTTTTTCGGATGGCATTCGTGCACGTGCTCTGCGTTGTCCGAATATACCTGCTACGTCTAATTGTTTTATATTAAATATACAACAGTGACGTACAGCGTATGCCTCAATTTCTGGCTTTCAGCATACTATGCTTTCGGTAGAACAAAAGTGGTCTTTGCTGTACTGAATTTGGTCTGAGGCGGTCTCTGGATAAAAGAATGTTCAGCCAGTCAGTGCTTGCACACAAGCTGATGCAGACGGAATTGTGGTCAGACTGGCTCCAACCGATAGTAGACAACGACTAGCTGCCATTGAATGCGTATCTGTTTAAAACAACCGAGTTGCTAGATGCAACTTCGTGGAACAACACAACAGTCGTAAATACTGTTGTCCCTCTATAAAGAGGCGCCGTTTTTCCCATAAACTGAGGTCGCTTAGTGCTTCTCAGAATTCTGCCTAGGTAACCCAGTATGTGACGCTCTCCTCCTCACCTGTATCAACGACTCATCCTCCAACAGGGCGCATCCCTTTGTAGTAGAGAGATGTGCTCATTGTTGTGTTATGTGAAGAACGATGGTCCCTGTTGTCACCTTTCTGATAGCGAAAATACGTAATCACACATACACGAGAAGGCCGCAAGTGTAACTTTTGGAGACAAACACTAACGTCAACACTTTTGGAGCGGGTTCTCTGACTTTCAGTCAGACCACAAGTCATCATTAACATCTTTACTTGTGGTTAAATTCTTACAACAAATGTTCTTCCGTGGAACAGAGATGGACGGCGATTTTAAGTGCTGACTTACAATTACAGTGTTTCTTATATTCCCAGAGGCTTTGAGTCACATACTAACTACCGAGGAATCACATGATCCGTAACCAATTCTCGTTATTGTTTATCTAATGGAATGTATTCATACGAAACATTAACTAGTATCACTGATCTTCAAATAATACATACTCTCCAGGATATGCACCAATGACGAGCTATAATGAGAGCCAAACTCGAGTGTAGCTCTCCTTTTTCGAAAGAGGCTGGCTGGAAAGTCTATCTGGATGCGAGGGTTTCCTTATGTTCAGCCACTGCTGGCTTGAATTATGGCCATGAGAAAAGGTGACGACGACATAGAATACCTTTTTAACTTATTTTTTTATGCATACCAACGCATTACAATTGTTGGCCGGATGAACGCTCGTAGTGCATTCATATTGTCGTCCTCGGTCTAATCGACGGAATCGCGTGTTTTTACCAATTGCTGCACAGGCAACAACAGAAGCAAATATCACAAACATGAGTCCACTTTCGTCATGTTCAGCATACTGGATGTTATTTGTGTGGACAATGTCTCTCCGTTTGTGAGTATGGAGTTGGAACACTTTATAAATGATAACCGAGATTCGAGCTATGTGATTCAACGTGTAGCACTAACTAACAAGCGAGGGATGGACATATGACAGCTCCTTTTTGCCTACTGCTCAAGCTCACTTATTGTAAAGGCGACCGAGTTAATGTCTGACACTCTACACAACCCGCACTATATTGCTTCTCCTCTGGTCCGCGAATTCACATAGATGCTCCGTAGTGGAAATCTGAGTCTTAAGATAGCCAAAAAAGAGAATATGGCTTTTGAAATGATCGGACACACTAGCTGATCTCATGAGTTGAGCTGGGAACCAGCAACAATTAGCATTTTGGCTAGATGCTAACACCAAGATGGTTGTAGATCGAAGTTCGGACCATTTTTGTCTGCGAGCAGGCAAATTAGTTGACCAGACACAGACGAGTAACAGAAGCTGAAAACGATTTGTAATGATTCGAAGCAGTTTACGCATGTGATTGTATCACACCGTCTAGAGCGTATTCCAAATTCGCGCAATCGTCTTCAGCAGTGTATGTAAAATTTAACAAAATACTAGTAAGTTTGCTTTATAAAAGATGT
Organism: Paragonimus westermani; assembly: GCA_008508345.1. NCBI lineage: Eukaryota > Metazoa > Platyhelminthes > Trematoda > Plagiorchiida > Troglotrematidae > Paragonimus > Paragonimus westermani. Next base: position 14,839 of record QNGE01007463.1, on the reverse strand, counting down.
GTATTACACAATTGGCGGCATCCAGTTCCGATTAGCCTGTTACAGTGACAGAAGCCGAAGCACGCCTGCGCCTAACCATCGACACAAATGGCTTGTGCCACACCACTTATTGTCACATTCAAACACACTGTATCCAATGCAAACCCGAGAGAGTAAGACCAGCAGGCGTGTGAGTGAGGCCTTTGTGTCCAGCTGACCAATGCTAGTTGGCCAATTGCAAGACTAGCTCGAAACTCAAACCCCCATCTCTGGAGAACTAAACAGAGAGAGACTTGAACAGTATAATCTAAACAGTGAGGAGAAATATTGGAACTGTAATGCAAGAACCGGTTCAGTATACGATTACATGCTAGTGCACTCCAAAGAGAACAGGAAGAAAGACAAAATTCGACGTCGGACTGGAAACAGACCACGATAGTAGGAAGACGGCACTGTGTTTGACGCAAATCCACAAGTCGCATTCGCACAGTTTCTATATGTGCAGTCGCAACACGCATGAGGTTATTGTTCGTCACCTTCAGCTTATTCTTTCTCAGCAGCTGCAGGAATTGATAGGGATATCAGCCGTCACGTGTGCATTCACCAAGAAACGATATCTTGACAAGTTCACGAGATATCTTGCAAGTTTCAATGGGAATTCGTCACTTTGAAAATTTGAAACAGTTCCTTACCTTCAGAAGTTTGAACAAGACCGTTAGAACACGGAAACTGGTAGATGCTAGTATTTGGCATTGACAGGTCAGTACCAAATTCACAATAAAATGAAACTGGTTTTTTTATATCGAGCAGTTAGGGGGCAGGGGGGGTAGTCAATCGGTGGTTTAGAAGATGTCACTAAGTCAAGGGATGGATCAAGTTTATGAGCATATCATTATAAATTTGGTACTGGCGAGTCAATACGAAATGATTGTATCTACCATTTTTCTTGTGCTAACGGTCCTGTTCAAACTACTGACAGATTAATCGGCCACATCGATTTTGGTGGATTCAGCCAAATTACAAGATCAATAAATTTATTCAGAAATAAAAATGTATATGAACATGGGTGTCGTATAACTCAGAGTGAATTTCACCTCGAAGGCTAAGCAATTGGCAGTTAAGGCACTACGTCTCGAGGGTTCTTCTCCCGTTATAACTTATGAGTGTTCTGAACTGAACGGATCGCACAGACACAATGGGACACTGCGAATAAGGGAATGATTACACTGGAGTTTGGGGGCTTACACTAACCGGAAATTTAAGAGAATGGAATCAGCAAACAATACGCAGGCGGATATCTTCTGACTTCTTTAAAGTTACAGCAATCTCACTGACCCGGTCGGATCACGTTAGTTCAAATTAGCTGGTTTATTGCTGTGTTAAGCCTGTGACGCATGATCATTGGAATCCTTCGGGCTTGCAATGCAACAGGGAAGGCACTGCTAACCACAGACAAATTAACGGTACTTGGCACATCATCGAGAGTCCAATCAAAAACCTGTGAATACTGACCAGTAACATCCGGACCGGTCACCTTGCCCAGAAACTCATCGTGGTTAGCGGTGAGGAAAACCCATCAGCTAAATGAGAGCAACACCCCAAATGGGCGCTGAATCACAATCAATCACAAAAACAATCAAGCATGTAAATCTGCTCGTTCTTCAGATTCGTGACAGACAGTGTTGCAACACTTTTAGCGTTTGTCGCCGCACTATTCCACACTTTCAGCTGCCATTTGATTTGCGTAATCAAACACGAGGGTACTACACTCACCAATGCGTCAGAGTCTAGCTGAACTCTCTGCCTTATATCTTCTGTGATCAGTTTCACGTAGATTCCTTTTTGCCCGCGTGATTCACTGAACGGGTGTATCACCCCAGTGTCAACCCTGTCAGTTCGATTGACCGTAAACGATCTGCAGTGTCTGGCGAGATGGTCCTTTTCTGGCTGTTCATGCACGTCTTTCCGTAAACTGGACACTTCTTTCTGACAAAGGTGTTTGCCACCGCAAAGCTGGCGCAAAACCAGCACAACTCGCCCTCTGTCTCTGTCTACAGCGTTTAGAACCAGGCCGTGGTCTGCGTACAAAGACGCTACACTTTGTTCCATCGCCTCTTTTTAATCGCAGGTGTCGATTCACTAGGAACTCACCACCATTTGGGTGTTCAGCAATCTTTTCGTCGTAGCTAACTTCTGAATGTGGATGACCGTTCTGTCCCCTATAAGAGTATCTACTGAGCACTTGCAGAAATTGTGCAGTTTTGCCAATTACTTCAAAGCGATTACACGTTGACTTATTGTTTCTCCAGTTGGCGGATTCCTCCGAAAAAAAATGGAGGCATTCAAATGTTCCGTCCGTTTATCCCAAACAATATCCCTCCATTTTGCGAATCATCGCATTTGATTCTTATCTCCCCTCTCCATCCACAAAGGTCAGTTTGTTTCTCCTCTTCTGACACCATGTTTAAAAGTCGCTACCTCTGGAACGAATAAAACAGCAGGAATTATGGAACCAAACAAATCTCTGTTTTATCGACTCTCCATTGATTAGTCTATAGGCAAGATGCATCAGTCAAATGAAGAATTACAACTGATGCCAAAACCGCGGCCTTCCAATTGTTCGGCTCGGCTCCAGTTGTGACTTGTTTGTTTTGATGCGCACCACACTCAACCAGCTTGTTTTACTCTGATGCTCATTGTAAGTGCTACGGCAGCCTACGATCCGATCTGACATGTCAGTTTGCTCAAGTTGTCGACACTGGTTGGTCGTAGCTTTCCTCGAATCACCGGTTGATTTCGCATCGATGCACTCGTCCAACTCAATCCCCATACAGTATAGGTGTTGGCAAATTGTCTGCGTTTAATTCACCCTCACCATTTGCGAAAGTGAACGTAGAACACGCATAGGGCACATTCAGACTAACAGGAAAACAAAGGGAGACAGGTTTGACGCAAATTAATTCAAACTGATGTGATTGGCGTAGTGGTCGTCATGACTGGAATTGTGACTCTTAGGTGTACACGTTCTGCGTCTTCAGGTTCCCCCGAATCACGTTTGGGTGCCTAGCTACCAGGGTTCTGGCGATGGACATAAGCGTGCCATGGCTCGAGGAGTTTCTGTGAATGTGTCATATTTTGGGCACAGTCCGATCCAAACCAGACTCATCAGCGCAGTGGGCCGGAACGGAAACGGACACATGGTGGTGTGGTTGCAACGTTGCACGAAGGCCTACATTCGTTGTAATCACACAGGACTTTTGATCTGGGAAGTTGTTTATCGCCAAACATTATCGGCGCGACAGTTACTTACAGGCAATAGATAACAACCCAGAAATAAATACATACATGTATATGTGAATATAAGATGTAAATAGCAGTGTACCAAATATAAACGAACAACAAGCTAGATATCAAAGTGTTTGGAATTATCAAAATTCCGATACCACTGTAGAAATGATTGTTGTGGATCACTGGTTGAACAAGTGGAGACTTGTGGGGTGTGACGGAGAGATTGGTAGATGTGAGAGTAATCCTTGACTTGTAATTCCTTCGCTGTGTGGAGATGTACAGGCGTCGGAGACAGAATCCTCTTGGCGCGATCGTGTACCGCTTAGCTCGTGTCTACGATTCCAGGCCCGATGAATTCGCATGTTTCCCCTTTCAAACCTCTCCACATGTGAACTCGTGTGGGAGGGACTGATGGCTTTTTGGTTCGAGAGTGCTCGTGACCAATGTCAGTCTCAAACCATGGGCGAGATCATGTGTGCGTGTGTGAGGGAGATGCGAGACAGGATGCTGCAGACAGCAACTATGTCGGACGAGCTGGGCTTGCCAGCCGTGTCGGGTACACGGTGAATGAACACGGCTGTCTATCGAAGTCGCGTTACAGTTCGGAATGTAGGGAGGGAAGTAATGAGAAGTCGAACCGCGTTGGGGGATCAAATATGACGTGTCAACGTGGTCAGTCGTGCAAATATGGGGAGAATGTGTTGAAAGTTGGTCTGTTATGAGTGTCCGGTTGAGAGGACAACTACAGCATGCATTCAGTATCAGCACTAGCACCCAACGCCCTAGAACTTCACGATCACCGTGGTTCACATTGTTGTTTGATTATCTGAGTCGGTTGAAATGGTGGCCAGTTAGAGCATTTGCACAGTGTTCGGTTTGCAGCACGATGGTTTGAATCGGCTCGTTGACATCTTTCGACCCGTTCCGTGTGTACCATTCTAGTAGTATGGAGTGGAGCAACAGAAGCGCAAAACCCTAAATTTCTATGAGTGACGTTCGGTTTACATCAACCAAAACAGTTAATACAAACCGGTAATGAGACAAGCAACGTCACCAAGGATCAATCTGTCGCATAAACGACGTTTGTGAACACAACACAGACTGACAGGGGATTCATCAGTAAACGCCGAAACGTTGGGGTTCCGATTACGTGAAAATATTATCAACAAGATGACACAGTCAACGGTGTGACCCATTTGAAAAACGGATCAAGGCAAAAACACACAGATCCAGAGATATTAGAATCTCGGTCGTGTGCGACATTTTATGAGATGTTTATAACAGGAACAAGGCAACAAGAAACACAGGTGAATGTGGTGCATACTATGGTATTGACGGTTTCAGCACCAATTGCATGCACACTACTCATCAATATTGCTTGACCAGCATAACTCCAGTGAGTGCCAACAACTTCAGGTTTCGACTAGAGGAGAACACATTTGGTGTGTATCCGACATATGTTTAGCAATCGAAGATATCGGGTTCTGATTTAACGGTTGACTTGTTGATGTTTGTTGCATTATCGTGTTCACTAACCAATTTTGGATGTGTCCTGCTATCGGCTGTTGTGAATTCCTGTCAGTCCTATCGGTGTACCCGTCACTGCAATTGAATTGAATGGACCCAATGATTGAAGCGCATTAGATGGAGACTTTTTGCATAGGACAGACGGACATTGAACTGTCTACTCATATTTGGTTCCAAGCTGATTACGAACGGTTTGGTCAATTTGTCATGTTCATCTCTCAAGTGTTGATAAAGGAGAATTGACCCAAAATCAGCCTGGAAACTGTTGTGCATATTGCTTCCCACATGAAAATTCTTTGCGAGGATTCGAATTAGATCTCAGAGACTCGTGGACTGTTCACTACAGTTCGAGGGTGTCCCTATGGGGCAGGATGTTTGGTAGATTTTCTACAGATTTATTTGATGCAATTACACAATTTGCTTCCTACGCCGTTTACTCGTACACATTTGAAAGTGCTGCATACTTTTGCTTGATGTTCAAATCCACGTCGGTGACGTTTGATCAGTTACAAACACAAGCCCTGTTCGGAAACCTGTACAATCAGCTAATGGTCTCCTATTCATCAGACCAACAGTCGATGCCTCATATTTGATTCTAACCTCCGTGACAACGGTGTCGCTTGACTTCGGAACATCAGGAAGTAATTAGCTAATTAGTGGGGTGCGGGATGTCGTTTTTGTGAAACGGACAAGCGTTCCAGTGCAGTTCTCGTGATTATATCGGATCATTTGTCGAGAATGAAAAACTTACTCGCTGTTGATCGTGAGCTCAATCTGGATCAGTTGCCGGAGGACAACGTTTGAGTAGGAAAACAGATTTCAAGAAAACTGCGCGTTCTGCTGTTATGTGAAAATATCGGTGGGGTTCAGCAAATTTGAAAAAACTCATCGGTATGGTGCACACCACAACTGTGTGACTCGTCAAAACTACACAAATTCGGTGTCTCACTGAGTCCTATTCTATTCATGCACAACTAGGGATTCCATGGGCTGGTTGAATGGTTTATGGATACTCCAAAACCATTTCGTGAACACTTCAGTTTCCACTGTGCTGCAGATTTATTCGAATGAGTCAAATTACCCTGAAAAATGGATAACCGAGATGCACTCAAATGGGCTCTTTTGATGTTGATTCATTGTCGACAAATGTAAATCCGCATAAGATGGTCGGTCCTTTATGCACCTTCATTTCCTAACTAAAACTGTTATTGTGTTTTTCTAACCACTACCGCAGAGGTTTATTCTCTTACACACCGGAAAATTTCCGTTTCATTTTCAGAATATTGTTTTTAAATAGATTAATGATGTGAGAATTGGTAGCCGGTTGGGCCAACCATTGGATGACAAATTTCCAGGGGGGCGGCTGAAGGACAAATGTCGGATTCTGTTAACCGTTGCATTCTCTACAAACGACGTGTCGATCACAAGTTAGATTTTATCTAGTAGATTAGTTCCAACCAATTTAACAGAATTCTCGGCCCTTCCTATCTAAAGTGAACAATTTTTGGAAACAACAGATTGATGGCAGTCTGCTGTCTTTTACATAATTTGATCATTCGACGTCAGGATGATACAGTACAATGTACTATGTACTGAGAAATAATGTGAACTGACCAGTTTCTCCGAATTTTCTCGTTTACTCAATGGTCTACACGCGTGGCTCTGTGCAGTTCCCGTTGTGTAAGGTCAGACCACTATGCACTGATAACAATATTACTACGATTGAATAATTTTTGTGAGACTCTTCAGGGGTCAGTGGATGCCGCGAAGGGTGTGTGTGAATTCATCAGAAGTAACAAGTGATCAAAATTTAATCGGAGGCTCCTGCCACTTTGTCCTTGAGGTTCAAATTTGATTGCACTGCACCCACTGTGGGTAAAAGCTGTGATCGGTCTAAAATCCTACCGACCCAACTGCCAAATCACGACTGTTGTTGGTCATTCGTAATATCGTTTTTCATGTTTCCAACCTTATTCCGACGGACCGTTCCTCCAACCGTTTGATTTAACGCAAAACCTGCAGTTGTGGTGACAAGTGTATTGGTAAAATGATCAGTAGTTTCCGATTGCGGATAGCGGAACACGTCCAAAAATGGTAACCTAACACGATGATACAACAAACATGAACAAATCAACAGCCAGATCAGAACCCTTCACTTGGTTGTTAGCATCCACCTAAGCTATGCAGTTCAGGCAATATTGATAGATTTTATGCTTGCAATTTGTGCTGATCCCTGGTTTTAGTAGTAGGCATTAGGCCCACTTGTAGTTGTTTTTGCTGTGTGCCGGTTAAAAATATTCAGTGGTTTTATGTAGATTACCGATTCCAGCACCCAAGCTGCTAATATGTCGTGATATTTGTGTTTTTGTCATGTTGATAATGTTACTTTTCCGGAATTCACGCTTAACGTCGAGTGGAACTAGAATCCTTAATTATGTGACTTTCATTAGATTTCGTTTCATTGTAGTCTAAACTGATCGTCATTGGTTGTGTTTAGGCGCGCACTGTGACAAATGTTGATCTGTTCTTCTAATATATTTTCCACTGCAACTGCAAGCAAACTGAAGGGTAGCAGATTCATGAAGATTAGACGAACACCGTCTTTGGGTACGAAGGTTTGTCTCACCCATTGTTTGTACTAAATGTAGCCTTGTAACCAGATGTGTGCGCATTTTATCGTTGCGGTGGTCTTGCCACCGATGCTCTCAGTCATTCAGATAGGAAGTCTCCAAAATTTCCTCCGCGTTCGCAGTTTGGGATTAGGTTGACCTGTTTGTTTGCTGGTCTGTTGTCAAAGGCTTACGAAGTACTGCTGCTTGTCTCTTAGTAATGTTTGTTCCGCAGATGCTTCTGGTCTCGAAAAACCGTGTTTTATTTCCATAACATGTATACGGGATGGATGCAAATCTGGCCACATACAAGTGCATCTCACCTGTGTAGAACGAGTGAACACAACTCATATGGTATTTCACGATTTTTTTCACATACACCCGAAAGAGATGTGATTACAGTACACCCGTATGGAGAATGTGCTTTATAGACAAAAACTCTGGAAATATTAATGCCCAATCCGAGGCAGTTTCAGTGACCACGTTCGACTTCTGTGATGGTAAAGTAATACGTACTGTGGTACAGTGGAGGGTATCCATATTTATCATTATGGCGAAAACTGAAAAGAACAATTCGCTCACTGAAAATAACGTCAGTTCACAATTTCAGAAATTTGCGAATCGGTTTTTGATGACTGAAGGCGTGGTGTGTTGGACGTGTCAACAAAAAACATGTATCGAATACAGTGACTACTGCCATTCGTTTTCAGTAAGGTGAAAATTGATGAGCAATCGTTTTTCAAGTTGTCATTCGGAGTTTTGCCTCCATATCGTGATTTGCATGGCCTTGTCAACTTCGCGTTGCCCGCAACCGATCTTGCACACTTACATGTACACGTCCACCCCACCACACTGACTTGGGACAGCCAACCCAGTATACAGGATATGAACGCCGTCTAAATTAGCATGATCTAGATTACTTTCACTGAAGTTAACATGGACGTAGCGACATACAATATTCTGTTTTTCAATGTGGGAATACTTGATATTTAGTGCGTTTGTAGGAGGTCCACTGCGATTTGTGAGAACATCGCCGCACACCATTCAGTGAGCCTCAAAGTTAATTTTGCGTGCTTACTTGCACATAACCACCAACTTGGCATGCGTGTAGTGTGCGTTAGCGTGACGAATTACTTGCGAGATCACATTCTGAGTGGTGCAATGCTATACGATCCGGGTTGCTTCTGTTTCTGCTTTTGCAAAGCAAGCTACGCAACCGGCCGTTTAGCACAATTGTACGACATGTATGCTCACCAGTATAAGACATCATAACAACCGCATTTTTTTTGCCGATGTGGCTCACTTGTACGGTGATAAAGCTTTCCAGTTAGCCATTCACAATAAACATGTTCGTTACTGCTAATTTTCCTATGTAACATGTGCTTACATGTATTTGTTACATCTCTGCATAGTAGAGAAGCCCACCAAGCCGTCAGATTAGTGTCAGCAGCATCAACTTTAACAACATTAGTGAACAAATCCTGACAGTCACACCATATATGATTGAACAAACGATAAGCACACGTGCAGGACGACAACAATAGATCGATGGCATATCTACCGACCCTGGCATCGCATCATTATGTGAATGACCTTGATGCCGGAAAAGTTAGTTCACCACTCGAGAACAACATAAAAGTAACCGTTAATGTACTAGCTACAAAATTTTGTGGTACTTAGCCTGATGGTTAAGCTCAGAAAACAAGATAGTTCACTAGTCCTTTCTCTCTAGAAGATGTCTATTAATCGTGTTAGGGTTAGCAATGAGTTGATGTGCCATCCAGTTCTCACATGACATCCTGCCTTGTATTGTGACAATTCCGGCAACAGTTGACCGAAATAGCAACCGCATTTACCCAAGTTTGAGTAGCCTGGCTCTCACACAGTGAAGTTACCTCTTCGAGGTTCAGCCCTACTGCACACTAACCGAGACAAACATTTGCCTTCAGTCATTCAAATTCGTCCGAATCTGTTCCTTTTGTATACGCTGACCTACAAAACTGGCACCGACTGTAATCTATTTCGTAATGGCTTTGTACTGATCTGACTCTTTCCAAGAGTCTCACGACACTTGACATTTTGTTGTTTAGGTTAGATGGGATGTCAGACGGACACGATATCACATTGTGCTACTGTGAATTCAAATAAACCAGGGTGCCTCCTTCAGCTCAGCCATGCGAGCGCCCTCCCTCTCGTTTTTATTTACAAGAGAGCAGCCTGTGACAGGATTGTCTCCAGGCTTGAGTGTGACTGGGTTACCAGCACCTCAAATTCAACACCCGGGAAAACATTGAGGAGTGCAGCACTGCTTCAAACAAACGTCACCTCGGCAGTAACCCCACCAGTTCACAGAAGGTCACAGAACCTACGTCCGGAAGGGATGCTGAACTGTTCGATCTGTCCAGAACTTGTACCTTACCAAACAGCGTATCCGATCTATCCACTAGTGAACGTAGTTCAAAAGTCTATCCACAGTCACGTGGTTGTTTTCAGTAGAGATACTGTAGACGGGCATAACTCACAGACTAGATGTTCTAGGGAAATGCAACCCACCCACGTGCAAGAGAACATCACAACGGAAGAAATTGCCATTCAATCCGAGGCTCCCTTGAGTGTTCACTGAAGCCATTATTAAATCGCTCCTGGCGGTTTCGGGTAATTCATACAGTAACGCAGAATCGATAAATTTAATAACGCTTATTCGAACGGCCGATTTTACCGGACTATCATTCAAAAACAAAAAGCGTCAGGAAAAAACTAGCAAAAGGGTTGGAATCTATACGACACCGTTGACAAAATTACAAGAGAACCGACCCCTCACACTGAACATCGAAAACACAGATTATTCAGCGCAAAACGCGTTCAGAATGGACCGACCGAACACGATTAGACAAATGGTCACCAGTCGACGGGAAATGAGCTCATTGAAACGATCGAGAGCGTGTCAATCAACACTACGGAGGAAAGTTCTCACAGATGAGCAATTACAATTAGAAGAGAAGAGGAGAGGCATTTTTTGTGTGGTCATGACACAAACCTCGTCATGATTATCTACGGCGCACAGCGAAGACGGATGGAGGCAAATTTGGGATTGACCTAACACGATCAAGCCTAACATACTTCGACGACACCAACGTTCCTTATCATACCCAACATTAGACGACAAACGTATTAAACGAACTCGAGCAAATGCAGCAGGCGAAATTGAGAAATGTGGTGAGAACGATGATTTGGTCATTCGAAGATGAGGTGGAAAAGAACATAGATTACGATCGTTTTGACAATTAGACAATTTGTTTAGCAGGGCGGAAGACTACATTCAGGTTGGAATGTTTGATGTATGTTAGCTTGAGAAGATGTGTTCAGGAACTGGTATATGTGGCACATGAATGGAGAAAGACAACGGATAGATGGTTGCAGCCCAGGTCAGTAGGATGTAGGACCTTGGTACTTGTGTGTAATGTTTCAGTATGTGTTCTAACCGTTGATTCTTTTCGAAGAACTCCCACTGACAAAGTTTTGAGCGTCATTGTGTTTCACATACGTATTTTGTCAGTGCTCTTGCTTACAGTATTCACTGGAAGTTCACATAGCACAATCTGATGGAATTTTCGTGATTGTGAATCAACGGTCGAACGCAGCGGTTCATTGCATTGATTGCATTTCCCAGTGCCATAAAAATATTGTAGATTTAAACCAATGAGAGGAATTAGGTGTTGAACGATATGCACGAGATCACAATCAAATGTACCCGGGGAAGTGAATGGTTAAAATTTAAGGCCTAAATCTTGTGTCACTTCCATTGCTTCTGATCTGTCCACGTGCTTGTCACACAGAGTAAACACACATACACGCTAGCCAGATTGCATGATTGTCAGTCAATGTTTGATCAATGCAACATTCACTGATTGTAAACATTTCAAATCAGAACGTCTGTCAATGTTTTGCAAACATATTTTTGTACTTTTCAGTTCATGACTGTAAAAGAAAAAATGACAAATCGGCACATTCAAGGTGAGTAAACAGAAAATTTCATCCCCACCAGTCATTCTCTTCCGTTTTTTCCTGACTTAGAATTTCGACTAAATGAGAACATATATTGTAGGATAGGACAGCAAATATTTCGAAGTTTGATGTAGTTTGGTGGAATGTGAGAATTCTGTCTCCACAAATTTAACTGAAAAAAATCGTTGTTTGAGTCGTTTAAATGGAACAAAAGTTCTTGCATCTTCTACCTAAAATTAACATTCAAAGAAACTTTCACAACTTTGGTATTCGTGCAACTTGTCTGAAAATGTACTGCGGAAAAGAACAGCCATGCCAGCATCGCGTAAAAACGGACACACTGAGTCCATGTTCGTCCATGTCTTGTGGGCGTATTTACTCGACATTTCGCTCTCGCATTCGATAGACCACCTGCTCGTGTGACTCGACAATGTGACGCAAATAGCGGATTAGTAGTTGCGCCGTCGAAACAACAAGGTTGTTTGAGCTGGTGTGTTGGCTAAATTCAGTTGTGATGTCGGTCGGCTTAGTTTGGTTTAACGTCCCAATATGTGATTGTTGGGTGTCGTGGTTCAATGTTTGCAATTGGCCAACCGGACCGACCAATATGTGCAAGTCCCCCGCGAGCGTGCACACGCAAATCACCACTTCTGATAGCCTCGGAATTAATTCGACTGATTGGGCTAGCAAGCAAGTGGTGCGCGATTCGGTGTCGCTGGGTAAACGGCGTTTTGACGAGAGATGTGAGTCGTTTTGATGATCGGCGAAAGATGGGCTACAGATTTCACTCCTTGTACATCACCAAACAGACCGCAACTTCACTGGTAGATGGGAGCCTTCTAACATACTGAAAGCAGGGCATTTTAAAAACGCGTCTTTCAAATGCCTGAAACCCACTTTGTTCAAGTTGATTCCACGGATAACGTACAAGTCGTTGTTTGCACTGTAATAACGCGCCTTCCTATTTTGCCATTTCCTCAAGACTTTTCCAGTTGTGAAAACACTCAGTTCATCTTGACCCGTACGGAATTATGACGGTTGCCCGTTCAATGTCAAGATAGGGTATCTCCAACTGTGAAAACATTGAAAAGAGAAGATGGTCCAATCGAACGAGAAGTGCATAGAAAACGGACTTGGAGTGGTCAGTACATTCACTTTGACAACTCAAAAAACTAAATCTTATTCGATGACTGACGGGTCGGACGTTAAAAATCTGTACCATAGACAGTTTACAAGCCCAGTTGTACTAACTAAAACAGGCATTCATACAGAATGGTCACCGAATACGTTTTGTACAAAAGATAGTACAAGTGACTGAACCAAAATCTAAGTAACCCTATGCGAATAAGAAATGTGTATTTACTAGGTTTCTTTTCAAAACAGCAATAATTCACACAAATTCAGTGGAAGAAATCTGTCGTGCAGCTCACTCGTGTGTGTGCTTACGTTCAACCCCAGACATCCTATTAAAACTCAACAAACTTCTATGAAACACCAATTTCCCTGTAAAAACTTCTCGAAAGCAAGTAGATGGCGTGTGATGCGATGTATTGACACTTCGTTTAGTCTTATCAGTCGCAAACGAAAAAACACGCATGTTTTATACGACAGGAAACTAGTGATGGCCAGAAAATAAACACACACACACATCAAGTATTATGTCATGACCACTAGGGTAACCCGATGGATTCATCCAACCAACTTTGCACACACAACAAGGGCTGATGAGTTCTGGTCAACGTGGCTTCGCTAAAGGGGGAGCTAACATAAACCGCCGGTTTCGGTGTGGTGCGATCCATGTCACGACCTCACATCACTATTCACCAGATTACGTGATCGTGCGACAACGGAACATCAACAAAGTACACATGGCATAAGTGACACGCTTGAGTGTGTGAAGTACTTTTCATAAGCTGGTCAGGATCGGGTTTTCTGTTCATGATCAGAAGCCCGTTAAGTTTAGACTAGTAAGACAGCACCGAAGGGTGTGTATTATGTTAACGAAAAACTCAAATTTGAAAACGCTTTTCCAACAAGCAGTCACCATTCGTCTCAAGCGTTCGCCTAGATAGACTACAACCGATTGTATGTGGAACTATTTTATTGAAGAATTCATGGCAGTGGCTACCAAAATAAGAGGTATCCAGTTCCAGAAACACTGGAACTGATTTTAACGGCAACAATACAGTTCTTTCAAAATAACTACGAGAGGAGAAAGTACCCAAACAGTCAGGATGAAGAGGTGTTATTTCTCAACGCTTGCCGTCAGCTCATTAAATAAACTTGTAAAAATAAGAATGACTGGTGGAAAAGCAAGGCGAGTTGACGCCCGGTTATTTTGGTCGACAGCAAAATAACTAGTTCTGTTGGTTGCTTGAACCTATTTTTCGTCTGGTCAGTCGGCCCATTGAAACACTGGTGACCCAGACCTTTGGCGTCTGGTGCACACAACCGGAAAACCTCAAGACGAGTTGGAACCAACAGGGTGGTAACCTACTTAATTGCTTTGCGACCACCTACGAGATGACCGTGGATGCGCAATCAAACTGAGCTATCATATATTCACTTTTTGTCACCTCGGACCTAAACGAGTTTCAGACAGCTATGTCACACAGTGAGACAAGAAGGCTGCGAGTGTGGAAATTCTGATGCATGGTAGTCCAGCTTTAGAGGTGTTCTGCTTCGACTGGTTCATCCACTAGGGAACAGGTAACGGTCCCTTAAGAGCACAGCGATGCCCTCATCGTCATTTGAGTCCAAGTTAAAGGGAGACTTTAGAATAGGAGCAGTTTCCGAGGAGTTAGTCTGCTAGACCGTACCGGAAGAATTTCTACTAGAATGTTACCCAATCGCCTCTATGCTGACATCCTGAAGGCGAACTTTTCAGTGTGCGGACTAGTCGTAGCAGGAATAACATGGCGTTCTCCGGTCGCCAGCTTCAAGAAACCCGTCGTAAACCTTTCCGGCTATTTCATCCTCTGTCTATTATGTAAACTTCGTTGTCTGGTAAACCATTCACTACCTCATCCATAAACTTAGGTCACGGGGACCAGCTATCCTTTCTCTTATTCAACTTTGGTGATACACTACATGTCAAAGGTTTCGTTGAGCTCTCAGCCTAAAGTGAAAAATTCTTCTCTCTTCCCATTCCGATATAGAAAACAATAGCATACACTGTTCCATTCAACCTCTCACCTCTTATGTTTATATATTTCTTGTTAGCTGAGACTGTACAGTTGAAGTCAATGCATTTAGTTTCCGAGAGATCAAGGTTTCAATTCTAAACTAACCTAACATCTTGTTGAACCAAAATGGTTTCCACTCGAACACCGTTGGCGGCATCCGATTAGGATTAGTCTGGCACAGTGGCCGAGGCCAAAGCACGCCTGCGATTAACCACCATCGCAAATGGCTTGCGCCGCACCAATTGC